>PITA01009314.1:0-78552 GCA_004023965.1 Spilogale gracilis | reverse complement strand
AAGGAAGGAAGGAAGGAAGGAGGGAGGGAGGAGGGAGGGAGGAAGGGGAGAGGGAGGGTGAAAAAGAAGGGAAGAAAGGAAAGAGAAGGGAAGGGCAGCGGAGGAGAGGGGAGGAGAAGGGAGGGGAGGGGAGGGAAGGGAAGGGAAGGTTCCATCTGGACCCAACAGCTAAACCCTAAAGTGAGAGGAAAGCAGATACAGACTGTCAAGGCAGCAATTATTTTACCTTTGGGAACTGAAACTATTTTTGCTCAAAAAGAAGTTTTGCAGACACAGCATTTCACATTGGGCTTCATAATGCTACCCACACAAAAATGATTTGCTATGGAAAAACATGTAATAAAGTGGGTGCGAGCCAGTTGTCCTAGAAAAATGACCCAAGGACAATAGTAGTCAATATGTTTATCAGCCTCTCTCTCCACATTTATGGAACTTCCATTCTGTGAGGAGATACAGGGTCTAAAAAGTTGACAAGGACATCATCTGGGCACTCAAGGAGCTGACAGAAGGGTGACAGGTGTCCTCCTAAGTAGTTAATTGTAGAAAAATTTGAGAAGTTCCATAACAGAGGCAAGTAAAGAGCATCCTGACTTGTTATGCAGTTCTAAGCAACTTGCTTGGTCTATTTGTGCCTCAGTTTCCTCATTCACAAAATAGGAACAGTAATGATACTACTTGCTAAGGGTGTTCTGGGGGTGAAATGAGAGACTACCCAGACACCCACTCGCAAAGTAAGCAGTTAGTAAAAGTTAGCTACTACTATTCGGGGAGGCAGAATTAGGATCCTGGAGCAGACTGCCTGGATTTGAAACTTGATTGTGGGGACCTACTACTTATTGCACTGAGTCTTGGATTTCTCATCCAAACATGGCAGATGGTATGAGTAAGTGCATCAGAAGCTGCTGTGCGGATTGAAGGAGATCAGCCATTATGAAAAGGACTTAGATCAGAGACAGGCACCTATGAATTCAATTCATGTTAATCATTATCACGATCAAAATGCTTCAAACGGCAAAAGGAAATAACAAGGAACTCTTCCTCAGAGTGACAGAGAATGTTCTGAAGAGGAACCGGAGGTGACAAGAGGGCTGATCTCGAATAGTGAGCAGGAGGGCTCCGAGCAGGGAGGGTGAGGGAGGAGCAGAGCCCACCAGAAACACAGCAGGAGCAAAGGCAGAGAGAATTTAACCATGAGGAGGAGGAGGAAGAGGCCTCATAAATGTCCTCTAGGTTCTGAGAATTATGAGCCAAGTTCAGCGAGAAATGATAAGCCAGATCACTTCGTGAACGCCTCTGGGGTTGTTGAACACTTAAGAGCAGAGCCAGTGTGTGTCCTGTGAGCAAAACATAGATAGGTCCCCCAGAAAAACAACATCAAAAGGTGGGAGGAACCAGTGGAGGCAGCCCCAGAAGAAAGCTTAGAGAGGCAGAGCTGATGGGATCAAAAGAGGAGAAGGGAAAGAGTTTCAATAAGAACTGGCTGGTCAACCGTGTCAAACATTGCATAGATGTCAACTTGGGTGACAAGGAAAAGTGAGACCACTGAACTGGCTTATGAGAAAGATGCTGGTGAGAAACCCTTTTTAATTGCAGTGTTGGCGGAAGCCAGGCTGTAATGGATTGAGGAATTAATGAGATGTGCAGACACTAAGTATTGCTTAAGTATGGACCTTTCAAGAAGTTTAGTGATTTAAAAAAAAAAAGAAAGAAAGAAAGCGGAGGGAGAAACCAGTCTCTTAGAAACTAGGAGATGTTCACTTTTAAATGTCCAAATAAACAAACTATACTTTGGGGGAAAAGGGTTAAACTTCCCAAGGCATCAAAAACAAAACAAAACAAAACAAAACAAAAACCTATGGGAAGAAGAAAGTTGAGACAAGGACTGCAATACTTGCTGAAATGGGATTAGGGGATTAGAGTCAAACTGGGGGTGGGGCAGAAAGTTGAAAGCCACAGAACTTGAAATGACTAGGAAATTAAGATTCAAAAAAAGAGGGGGAAAGGGAGAGTAGGGACGATCTAGTGGATTTGCCGAAAGAGCATAAGGATAAGGCGAGCTTACAGTGTGATAGGAGAAGGGATCCCAAGGATACAGCTCTCTCCTGCATCTCTCAGGATGAGCCAGGCACACGGTGCTTCAGAGAATGAGGGGCTCATTCCTTAGAATTCGGACTCCTGTTTGCTCAACGGTCCTCAATTCTAAACATGAAGGCCTGTGTTGGCAGTGACAGCGGTTTGTCTGTCGCTGGAGTTAGGGCCCCCTTTAGCCTGAGCCAGACTCCGGATTCTCTCGTGGAATATTCACCCGCCTAGAGCGCTTAGCCAAAAAGTAGGCCAAGTGCCACAGAACAATCCAGTGTGAGAAACTGAACAGAAATCGATGACATATCAGAATAACAGAAAAGCCTGATGGGCAACATGAACAGTGGAATTTTGGAATGAAAGAGAATACTGGATGGTTTTTTTTCTGGACTATCTAGAAAAATCTGCCTTGGAATATTTCAATCAGCTTTTGGATCAGTGACCAAGTGTTTTTGGAAAATATCATCAGCCGCTCTGCTCCATGTGGTTCCCAAGTCCCACATCTGTCCACTGAAGTTTCATTTGAAGTCCCGCCAGTCCCGCACGTTAGGAAATCGAAATGATTCTCCCCTTTGCGTTTCTTTCTTTTTCAGTGTGTCCCTGGTACAGCGCTGATGCCCTATCTTCCTAACCATGTTGTTAGCCCCAATTTTGTTTTGGTTTCCTTCTTTTGTCTAAAAGGAGTTAGAAAATGTGTTAAAAGATAAGACAGTTTTAGGACACCCTGGGTGAGGCCAGCTCTTATCCAATCAGAAGCTTTTATGTGGAAAACACCCCTCGCGGAGGCTGAGCCTCCTGGTTGGAAATAAACATTTTGATTAAATATTCTGTGAAGAAGAACTGGGGCGCCTGGGCGGCTCCGTCATTAAGTGTCTGCCTTCCTCTCAGGTCATGTTCCCAGGGTTCTAGAATCGAGCCCTGAGCAGGGAGCCTGCTTCTCTCTCTCCCCACGCCACAACTCCTGTGTTCCCTCTCTTGCTGTCTCTATCAAATAAAAAAACAAAAAAAAAACAAAAAAAAAAACCTGTTTCTTAAGTGAAGGAATTCCGTCCTCAACCCCAGTGCAACAGCAAACTCCTCCCCGAGAAACATTTTCTTGTTGTTATGTAAACACCTAAATGGGACTGTTAGAGGTAATTGCTGATAATCTCCCACCTTAGTGACGTGGAGAGACTGGAAAAGATGAGAATGATTAGGAGGACCTACACAGGCCAAGGAGGAAGGGCCAGATTTCTTGTAACCACCAAATATCTCTTCTGTAACTAGAGACTTTGAAAAATTAATTTTATTCCTAGTTTCTATTTCTATTCTGGTTCCTAGGTAGACAGATGTCTCAGGATCTCTCTGAACACTTTCCGGCTTACGTTCTGTGTCTTCGGAATACCTTTCGCATCTTCAAAGTAAATGTGGACAAAACTCCTAAGACATGATAACATTTAAATGGTGAATACATAATTTTTAGGGATGAGGCTTTTTTTTTTAAGAACAGTTTAATATTTTCACCATCTTCTATTTTGCTAACTTCAGAAAAAAAGAACCGAAGACTCGGCTTCTGACCAGCCACCCTTGAGCAAGGAAGTAGAAGGCCGTAGATGGGAAATGACTATTCCGCGATTAGATCCGCCTTCCCTGTTTATGAGAGGGCTGGGATTTGTGTAAACCCCACGTGAGACTTGGTGTTTCAAGCGAGATGAACCCTCCAGGTTAAAAAGGGTCTGGCCAGGGTTGCCTAGTCTCCGCGCCCCTCCCCGCAAACCACCTGAGCCCCTCCCCCATCACCATAGTCCTTGACTGGAGCTCTCTGGGATTTCCGTCAACCGGCACTCCTTGGAAGAAAGGCTCCTGGGGATAAGACTCCTTCTAAACCATTGGAGTGACTCTGTTTTCCACTGCCCTTCCAGGAAAATAATTTCATGTTTAACGAGCACTTTAAAAAAAAAGAAAAAAGAAAAAAAAAAAAGAAAAGAAAAAACGGAAAAAGGGATGCCAAGGTGACTCAATCAGTTGAGCATCAGACTCTTGACCTCAGCTCTTGTCTTCACCTCAGGGTTGTGAGTTCAAGCCCCACACTGGGCTCCACGCCCAGGGCAGCCCCTACTTGAATAAAAGAAAGAAAACAACCTGCAAGAGGGCAGGGCTGTAACATCATCCCGCAGAATTTCCCATTCTGGCCAAGACACTAGTGTTCGTTTTGTCTGTGACTTGCAGGGAGACCTGAAACCACCAACAACACAGCTTGGTGACTTAGCTTACCTCTCCATGAAATATTTGCCTACTCCTCAGGGTTGTGAAATCAAATGTCCTTGGGGTGTTCTGAACTTCCATGTTTGGATAATCTGTTCCCCAGCATTTAAAGACTATTGAGTTAATCCAGATGGAGGCATGCAGCAAAATTGGAATTCCAATGAACCAGGTGGAAGCGAGTTAGTATTACTGTTATGAATGAGGCTGTACCAAACTGAGTCACACTAGCAAGGAACAGCAGCCTGCGTGCACCACCTCTGTGAGATGCTGCACTTTCTAGTGGGAGATTTTGTTTGTTATTCTTGCTGAGTGAATCCTTAATGGAATACACTTGGGAGGCCAGTGTGAGACAAAGCAGGTTTAGGCTTTAATTTTTCTTATATTCTGATTAGGGGAAATAGTTTGAATCCAAAAGGATGTCATTGAGTGCAAACACAAACCTGGAGAGGGGCCCATTGGGCACGAATCTCAGTGGCCATTAATCTGCAACCTTCAATTTGTAAATATGCAGGAGACTGAGTCAGTAGGAAAAAAAAATAATTTTAAACATCTGTGGTATTCTTTCTGTTCCAGATTAATTACACTGCTTGTTTGTTGACGCTGACCAGAATTTTCAATCTTCTGATGCTATGCTTAGAACGTCATAAGTATTTTCTGTTTATCACTTACTCCTATGAAACTTTATCTCTGTCCCCAAGTCTGTCTCTCATAATTTATTTTAGGTCCTAATTTTGTTCTTTTGCTCACCTGCCTTAGACTTCTTTTTCCTTTTACACTGAGCAATATGCAACTCTTTTTCAGTGAGTATTTATTATTACTTTGAAGGGAGACCTTGTTAATACACAGTCCCATACACATGCACATCATTCAATCAAAATGATGATGATATAAGTGAAAATCCAAACATGCTGTTTAATCATTTAGAGAGGCTGATAATTATTTTCAATCAGCTAGGATTGCTCTGCCAGTTCAAAGAATTATTAATGAGAGCCAAATTTGTTAATAGATTGTGAGCAGCCATTTTTTTGTGAGTGGGGAAAATGTCAGGAAGGTCATTCTAGAAGTTACTCTCTAGCCCTTATGTCATATGCTTATGAAGCCCCTTCATTCCTTCTGAGTTTCCAAGAGCCCAATGGCTAGACACTCCATCCTGTGATCCATGAAGGTACACTGGCTGGGTTGAATCATTGGCAGCTCTAAATAGAGGAGAATCACAAAGATTTTTGTTGGTTTTTGTTTTTTTCCTGAAACAACCCAATTTGGAAATGAGAAATGGGCAGGTCTTTTGCAATGTGTAAAGCAGCCATTATGCTCACCTCCAACTCTAGTCTGCCTTGACAGTCATGGTTCCTTCTCTTTCCCCTCCCCCACAACCAATGTCCTGTGTCTTCTTCTGGCCCCAGGATGACCAGAGAACCTCGTTTGGGGACTCAGCTCTCTTCCCTCACTCTTGGCCCCAGGAGCTCTCTTCAACCCCTGCCAGCTCCCATGATCTTCTTTTCCTCTTGTCCAAAACCTCAAGGTCTTGGCCAGCTTTAGGATTCTTTTTAACCCTGCTATGATCTACTCTATTCCCTGGAGTTTCTCTTTCCAGGCCAAGGCGCACAGCAGCTCACTTGTTTCCTCCTTCTAATGATAATCCCACAGCTCTTTCTGTTTTGTGGGTTTTCTGAGAATCATCAAGGAGAAAAAGAGAAACAAAAGAGCCCACATGGAAGAAACGTAACGATATAAGAACCCTTACATAATTGCTTCATTCAACAATAACCTTTATTGATACCTCCCTGCCTGTTAAGCACTGCCTTCTAGAATTTAATAGTTATTGTTTCTGGGCTATGCTTCTGGGATGATCTCGGAAGCCCCAGTGGCCACCTCCTTCCCTTGGCAAACAGTCCACTAACCTCTCCTCTCAACAAAGAGGACAAAATGAAAAGCAGGTAGCACTCTCTCCTTAGGTAGTTTTTCTTTCTCTCTAGCTCTTCAGATGGATAGTCTCCTACTCTATAGTTACTAGGATCATAACAGAAGTTAAGTAAATACACACACACACACTCTGTAACTCTAATAATAGTGGAATTATGTGACATTGAGACTATTTGGGAAACTTTGGAATAGCTCTTCCTTTTCTCATACCCACCCCACCAGATCCCCTCCTCCTGTTTTGTTTTGACTAAAGAGGGCTTTCTGCTGGATGCTAATAATTTAGCATTTACCTAGGGATGTGCTCATAAACTGGCTCTCTGAAAAGGACAAATGCACAAAAATCCCTGACCCACAATGTTTGCCCATTGCTGTGATGTAAACACTTCCACCATAGTCCATTTCAAGGTACCAACGATTCAGGGACCAGCTGATAAGAGCTCTTTCAAGCCAGTCAGAATCTGTTCCAACATACCACTTATACTTCCAGGCTCTCCTGTGCCTAAAGTTTGCCCTGTGCTTCATCTCCAAAAGATGATTGGTACTGCCTTTCATTTGCAAAAGCAATGTAATAAGTAAATCCCAGCAGAATGTGAATGGCTGAATGAAAAGTCTCCATGTTCTTTCCTGCCAGGGCCATGGGACTCGTCATGGAGGGCTTCTAGAAGAGGCCCTCAACCCAATAGGTGAAATCCACCGTCAGCAAAGGTGGGGCCTCCCCTTCTGTGACAGCATGGGGAGGGACAGAGGAATGTGAGGATGAGCACAAGGGGCTTAGAAGCAGGGACTCCTAAGCCAGAATGCCAAGGTTTGGGATATTGGGCAAGTCACTTGACTTTTCTGTGCCTTTGTTCTTCATTTGCAAAATGAGGTTAGTAATACTGTATTTCATGGAACCTGAGCCATCATCTATTGTAAAACATACCATTATTTTATGTTCCATTAAGAAATTTTAAAATGCTGCCAATTAAACTATGACATGCCATTAAAAGTAAGACACATCCCAATTTCATAGATGCTAAGATGCGAGAGGAAAATCTGTTTTAGAGCCAATGGATGATGGTAATAGCTTTCTCGTAGGGTTGTTGGAAAGATTACATGAGCTGCTATATGCTTAGCCTGCCACATTCCTGACACATGGTAGGAACGATGACATCGTGATTATAGAATTTGCTATTATAGGATCATTATTATTGCAAGGAAATTAAGGAAAATAAAAAAGATGCAAAACATCTGACTCCAACATTAACACTTCAAATTTCCTCACAAGACGAAGTATGAGCAAAAGTGATTCTAAACCAGCATTTTTCAAGCTCTTTTCTTATAACCACATGGACCTCAAGGACAATGAGAGAAGAAGGAGATGGGTGAGTAAGGGTGGGGTGAAAGCCAAGCAAGAGAAATTCTCAGTCCCCGCAGGCAAAACTCCACCAAAGCAACTCCATTTTTTTATCAGCTGAACGGAGTGGGGTTAGATGTAAGGTTTCGTTTTCATTGCATTCCTGGGCTTAAATATATATAGGTGTGTCTAGCCAGCTCACAACACACTTGCCCCCAGTAGGTAGCAACCTCCGCAGCTGCACAGGGATGATCTTTCGCAATTATAAACTAATTCTCCCTGCGACTGGTAGACTCCCGAGCCCAGAAAGCACTCTCAGTGGTGGGCAGGCAGGAGGCAACCCCGTCCCTTCTCTCCAGCTGCCCGCACTGGCTCCTTGGTCCAACCGTGCCCTCCACCCATGACGCCACGGCCATCAACCCGGGCACGTTCCTCTCTGCGCCGGAGCTATTTAAATGTTCAAGTCCACTAAGCAAAGACCATAGCAAGAAATTTAAATACGGTGGCAACGTTTACACCCTAAACGTCTCTCTAGTGGTTCCCTTAACAACAGCTCTTACTTTTTAGGGCTCACCTTGGCTACAGGCTGCTTGTTTGTCAGACCGATTTCCAAAACATCTCATGTCCCACTCAGAACCCAACTATCTAAGCAGGAATTGGAGTAGAAAACACAACACATTTTTTAATAAAGGTTTAAAATCTCCTTAAAAGTCCCCATAGCTTCCCTTGAGATCCAGGTCAATATATATATAAACTAAGTGTGGACAATGAATGACCAAAGCTGTGTCCTGTGATTCTAACTACCTAACGAATGTACGTAAACGCAAAGAACAGTACCTGAAAATGAAAAGGGCTGTTTCGAGGCATTGTATAAGCCAGAGGTTAGAGAATTCTTTTATATTCTTGTTTAATATTGTTTGATTTGTTTTTTATCAAAAATATCAAAAAAAAGAAAAAAGTAAAAATTGTCAAGGGCTGCCTCTGGCTCAGTCAGTTAAGCATCTGACTTCAACTCGGTCGTGATCTCAGGGTTCTGGGATCAAGCCCCCCCCACTGAGACCCACATCAGGCTCCCTGCACAGCAAGGAGTCTGCTTTTCCCTCTCCCTCCCTCTGCCTCTTCCCCTTGCTCATGTGCTCTCTCTCTCAAAAAAATAAGATCTTTTTAAAAAATGTCAAAACACCTCTCATATAGTCATTCAACAAACATTTGTTGGACACATAACTTGTGTTTACCTTGGTTTACTCCACCCGGTCCTCATGTTTTCTGCACCTCTCTCATGTACCAGGTATTTCAGCCTGCCCATATCTGTGCCTTAGGTGTATAAGCTTGACCTATACCATCAGGCACTTTGATGGCAAAAGATTGTCTATTTTTACCCTGTAAACCTTAGCTACTTCCCTCCCATGGATAGTGTAATACTTGAGTTACATAAAACAAAATCAAGGGTACAAGGTCAGCTAACATACCAGATGAATTACAGAAAATCTCTTCACACATTTCCCCAACTAGGATCCCCAAGATATAGGTATAGAGAACATCTGAAATTCTGGGGCGACTGTTTGGAAAGGGATGCTGGTACCACTTTAGGGTAAAAACAGTGGATCAATCAAAGTTCAGTTAGAGAAACAAATCTACCATGAACGATACAGATTTATGATAGGGGCTAAATTTTACAAGTGGGAGCTGCTGGAAAAGTACGTATGTACAAGTTGCTTCTGTGGCTGGTGTTGGGTATGAGGTTGCCGTGGGCCTGGGCCAGCCATCAGGAAGGAAAACACAACATGAAGTACGGGGGAGCAAGGACAAATTCGAACCTGAGATGATTAGGACAAACCGGAACTCACGTCTGTCTTTCCTCATCCTCAGTGTCAGCGATGAGGTAATCTGAGTTGTAAGGCCAAGGCACCGTACCACACAGGTGCAAGAAGCTCTTGCCGGAGGGTCTGTGGCCTCCGGCGGCCCACAGGTGAGCAAGCAGATCAGCGTCCACACGAAAAGACCTGACCTGCCATTGTGCTTGGAGTTCCAGCCCCCCCACCACTCGCCCACCCCCGTCAGTTGCTTCACTTATGCCTTTCTTTAAATATATCTTGTGCTCATATGAGCACATACAGGGAAAGGGACTATGGGAAACATCGCTCTGGTGGGCAACTAAACAAAGCCACGCCACAGACCTCCCGCTTCCCTCTCTAGAATGAGCCCATAGAAACAACTATAACAATTCTAAATTCAATTTAATGCTAGGCTTGGTACCCAATCTGGAGGCCCTGGAATTTCTAGAAGAATCACTTAGAGGTCTCATTCTTATGCCTAAATTTAGGAATGGAAAAGTCAGTGCAATGGCAGAACCTTATAGAAAAGGAATAGAAATAAAGTATTCAGATTGGGAACTATTTGAAATTATACTAATGTTCATGTCTTCTGTTGCATAAAAAGAAACTACACTTGCCCCCCCCATCTGCAAAAGATAACTTCCAAGACCCTCAGTGGATGCCTGAAGTAACCTTATACATACTATGTTTTTTCCTATACATACATACATACATATCTATGGTAAAGGTTGACTTATAAATTAGGCACAGTAAGAGATTAACAACAACAATATTAAAACAGAGCAATTATAATAATACACTATAATAAAAGTCATGTGAATATGGCCTCCCTCTCTCTAAATATTTTATTGTACCATATTTACCCTTCTTGTGATGATGAGAGATGATAAAATGCTTATGTGATGAGGTGAAGCAAGGTGAATAATGCAGGCCCCATGACAGTGTTAGGCTACTACTGACTTTCTGCCATTATGTCAGAAGGAGGATCACCTGATTATGGTTAGAGGTTGACCATGAGGGACTGAATGAAACCCTGGGTACCTAAAACCACAGAAAGCAAACCAGGGATAAGGGAGAAGCTATTGTACCAATAATGCATTAAATTTTCCAGATGCCTTAACTGTCTCAGTCGCCCTCCCCAAAGAAAACACACACACACACACACACACACACACACACACACACACACACATACACAGAGAGAGAGAGAATCAGGGGGAGAAGGAGGAGGTGGATCTTTGTATGAAGAAGGCATTCGTGCATTCATCACAGAAAGCCTGACCAAACATTGACAGAGTGCCTTGCTAGTTCCTCTCCTGGGCTGACACTGCAGATCCACTGTCCTCCATGAGGACGTCTTAAGAGAGGATCGGGACGAGTGTCAGAATCGGTTCTCAACATGTTTGAACTGACAGCTACTGTGCATCAGCTTTGCACCTAAACAAAGTGCTGGCCACTGGCAGAGATGGTAGGGGACTATGGGACTGGGCATGGCCAAGGGCAGGTGCAGGCGACCAACACCGGGAGCGTTGGCTCCAAGGTAAGACAGAAGCCCAGTACCAGGGCCACCTGGGTGGCTGAGTCATTAGGTGTCTGCCTTTGGCTCTGGTCATGATCCCAGGTCCTGGGATTCAGTCCCACCTTGGGTTCCCCGTTCAGTGGGAAGCTTGCTTCTCCTTCTCCCACTCCCCCTGCTTGTGTTCCCTCTCTCACTGTGTCTCTGTCAAATAAATAAAATAATAAAAGAAAAGAAAAAGAAGAAGCCCACTACCAGTGCTATGTGAGCTCTTTAGATTAAAAATTATGTGCAACCATTCATCAAGAAGAGACCCAACTAAAAGCATTATCGTCATCATCATCGTCATGACTACTAGTACCAACATGATCTGCGAGTAGCAGGACATTTGTCCTACACAGACATGAAGTCCAGCCGGCTAAAGCAACTGCAGGTCATAGACCCAATCAATAGAGGCTGAGCTACTGGATGAGGGCCAGAAAATCCTCTATTTGTATTTTTTCCACTTGGTAGAATAAGAACACTGCACTGCATTGGCAGAGACCGTACTGTGCCTCTTCCCTTTCCAAAAGGCTGGCTGGACATCACTATTTTGGAAACATGACATTTTTCACATTCAGGAGTTGGGTTGGGTTTTGTTTTGCTGGGGTTGTTTCCCATGTAATGATTATTCACATACACCTGACTAACCACCTGTCAAATTAAAAGTCAAGGGCCTCCCGTCAGGAACTCTGAGGATATATTTTTCTCCATCAGGGAGGCCTCATCAGGAGTTACCTGTTAGAACCAGCTGGATGGCCACACGTGATTGCAGGCTCACTCTTGCCCCGTGGTCCTTCCTACCACTCCCAAGAGCTCAGGCAGATTCCTGGGCAGTGGAATCTCCCGGGGTGGAGATTTAGTTGAAATCAGTTGAGAAGATGGCTGTCATCTCTCTCCCATTTGGATGCCGTGTCCCAATACATTCATCCTAATAGTTTCTGTAAGGTTTATTTGGCTGTCTCAGCTTTTATTCTGAAATAGCTACTCAGGGGTCTAAACTGCTGTGGATCACGTATTGTCTCATGCAAGTTAATTGGTAATGCCAAAAATATACCTAAAGATGGATTTTTTTTTAACCAAGCATTAAGGAAATATAATCAAATGAAAGCAGCTATATTTGAAACTGTCCTACAAACTCTAAGCCAGCACATTTCGTTTCTTAGTTATTCCCCCATGGCAAACCAGTAGGTATTAGATGTGGGTATGATAGTATGATAAGTGGTAACAACTCTTCAGGTTAAGTGAAACTCCCATCATTTCAATATTTCACTAACCTATAAGCAGCTGACTTTAAATTCATCTCATTTTTATTAATGATTATGGTGATAAAGAAAATGGTGCTCATCAGTACCAAATTGATACATTTGCCTCATCAGTATTTTATACATTTGTTTATACATTTTATAAACTACAAGTCCCCACTTAGAAGCATTTCCTGCTATGCTTCACTAGAGAATAAAAATTCTATTTTTGAAAAATTGTATTTGTTTATCGGTTCTTTCCTCTAGTCTCTTAGTTTTCTGACAAAAAAAATTATCCTCAGTAATAAAACATAAATATTCAGAGCTTGAAAACACATGACAATGAAGCAATGATCACATTTATATTTATTAAATATAATAAAAAATGTAATATATGCCATCACTAAGAATTTGCTATATGCCAGGAGCTGTGCTGAGGACATTATGTCTGTTATCTCTTTTAATCCTCCTAACACTCCCATATGTAAGTACTATTGGTATTAGATCTATTTCAGGCATGAATAACGTAAGATATAGGGGAAGAGAAATATGTAAGACAACCCCGATTGTAAGAGGTACTGCTGGGATTTCAGCCACAGTTCTGATTCCAGAGGCTGAGCTCTTGGCACCCCAGCCACGCTAGTGATAAAGGAGTGATCTTAACTTGTGGGATATTAATTTGTTATGGATCACTCTGAGATTCTGATTAAAGTTATGAATACATCCCTCCATCAGAAAAATGTATCTCTCTCTCTCTCACACACACACACATGCACACACACTCACTGCATGCCATTTCAGAGGATATCTAGACCTCCTTGACTACCATCCAGAATTTCCTTGGAGTCCATAAGCCCCAGATTATAGAATTCTAATTTCAGTATTTCCTTCAGTATCAGTATGTGGGGAATTGGGTCGCTGCCTGGTTATGGACCCCTGCTGTGCAAATGAAAAAGTTACCTGAGTGTGGAGAGTGACAGGGTTCTTCGGACACCTGAATGCCTACCAATGGCCAGAGCAATGAATTAAGACAAGAATAAAGTACACAAGGAGAGAAAGACCATGGGGGTCAAACCCACACATCAGAAATAAGGTGTCCTGCCTTGGGGGTGTGTCAGGTTCTTCTCGGTTCCACAAAGATGAGGGAAGAATGAATGGTTGTTGTAAGGATACACCCTAGAAAAAGAACCTCATAGAAGTAAGAACAGGGACTGTGGTAGGGCCAGAAACTTCTGAGCATGAAATCAGACAATGGTGAGGTCCCACACAGCCATCCAGATGCCAGTAGCCAGAACGTGTGGGTTTGGCCCCCATGGTCTTTCCTTGTCCACTCTGTTCTCATCTTTCTGACCTGCTTGTTCTTTACTCCAAATCACTTACCTCATCCCTCAGCAACTCCTGGGTATAAGTAAAACCTCTTGGTTTTTGTAAATTCCAGGTTCTGCCTCCTCATAACTTCAGGTTACCCTGACACTGCACAGTTCTGACCTCTCTTCAGGGCTTCTTTCTCATGTCTTTTTTTCAGCTCCGGTTTCCAACACTAGAATGGACAGGGTTAGGTGCCCCATTCTTTCAGTATTTCCCAGTTCAAGAACTTGATGGCAGCTCATGGTTTTTGCATGAGGTCATGCCACAGGTTTTTAATGAGTCTTACATTTGGCTGTGATTGTGACACATGCCACCTTAATCCAGCCAGCTGCAGTTGGTGGCAGAGATGGTAGGAGACTATGGGACTGGGCATGTCCCTCCCAGGCGTGAATTCCTCATTAGAAGATGTGAAGTGGAGAATTTCCTGTCAATGTCCAGGGACAGACTACAGGACAGACCCTCAGGACAGGTTGCCATGGGAGACGCCAGGACAACCTCCCACCCTTCACACTGGGCCCTTCTACTACTGGGGGAAAACACTTGCAACTGATGTGAGCCTGGGGTGCCCCTGGGTTGTGTGCCATCAGGATCCCCGTGTCAACAGATCCGGGTCATGCTTCAGTGTAGCTCCTTCCTGGGCTACGAGGTTTGGGGTTTCTCCCCTGGTCCAGCCAGGGGAAAAAGGTGTGGTCGAGCAGGATGATGAGTGTCGGCGGCCAAAAACACACCCGAGCCGGGAGGTCTGTTGAAGCAGGATCTCGTTTATTAAGGCGGTGCCACAGAATATGTTGGGCGAGCGGGGAGGCGGGAAAAGGGAGGGGGAGAGGATGAGGCCCAATCACTGTAAAGGTCACCAGTCCATGCAGTGCACATGAGGACGGAAGTCTCATAGATATGCAGCGGCCATGAGCGGATCATGTCTGCGGAAGTCAGATAGACCAATCCCAGGCTGCCACTTCGGCAGTACAGCAGATAGGGAAGTGATTGCCATTAGGAAGGTTTTGTCACTATAGGGTGTGTCCCCTATACTTCAGGATATATCCTACTTCTCAAGATATTCACCAATTGCTTGCTGAGCCTTCGAAGGAGGAAGTGGCTTAGTGGCATGAGGACCCATGCAGTACAGTAGAGTGACAGAGGTAGACAGGACCCTAAACATCATCTCATCTACCCACACATTCGATGGAGTGGGAGGCCCAGCCTGCGAGGAGCTATGTGCTCAGAGAGACATACAGAGAGTTGGGGGGTGGCCCCAATTCCCAGCCCACTTCTTCCTTTATCACATCTGTTCCATCAGCCACGTTGACTCTTTATTCCCTGTTGTCATCGAGTGCAACGATGCTGTAGCAAAACAGAGAAATAGAAAGGCCTGTAAAATGTCTCAGGCTATAAAGATTCCATTCCAACTTGTGTATATCTATAGGGTCTCTGACCATAAATATATGATTTATGGGAGATAATCCTAGATTAGAAGACTCACTCTGTCACAGCCATGGGAGTTAGCCTCTGTTTCTTCTTCTGAGCTCTAACTATTCATTATGCACTCACCGTTTATCTAAAAAACATCAACAGGGTGTCCACTATTTTTCAGGCTCTGAGTATAAAATCCTGTAGAACAATTGTTTTTTTCCTCAAAGAGCTTTTACACTCTAGAAGGGCAATGTAAAGGCCTGCTGCACCCAGGGGGCTACGGAGGCAAAGAAGGAGCAGGCAGTAAACCCGTGGCTGTAAGGGGGTCAGGCAAAGCTTGCCAGATGGACACTTGAAATGTGAAGGCATATGAAGAGGAGCAGTTCGCCAAGCAGAGCAGGAGGCTGGGCGGGCAAATGAGGGAGAGCATTGCACATCTGGGGAAGGCACGCAGTATGGCCAAAACAGAGCTCAAGGGGAAGTCAGGGTGGGAATGGCAAGAGATGAGGCAGGCAAGTAAGTAGGGCCTGGTAACAAAAAACTTCAAGGGCCATCCTCCCAGTTTACCTATTGACCATGAGTTACATAGCCAGATTTTGATTTTACAACAGTTATTACAATGACCACCTGGAGAATGTGCACCAAGAGCTGAAGACTGGAAGAACGGAAACAAGGTTAGGAGCCTGTTGCAATAATTTAGGAGAGTGATGACAGTCTTCTGGCTTATGCAGTGGCGATGGGACCGGAGAGAAGTGGGTGTATTCTAGAGATTTTTAAAAGATATTATTTAAATGGCTTGGAGATTGATTGTATGTCATGGGAAGCAAGACTGCGTGGGGAGGGAAAGGGGAAGACAATGCAGCACGTCCCTGACCTGGGTGGGGGGAAATGGGCACTAGGAGGTTTCATTTGCATAAGGTTCTGATGAAATAGCCAAGCACAAAGTTCTGGTGGAAAACTGGACAGGAGATCCCAAATTCAGCAGGGAGGTTGGCTGGGAATATAATCATCTACATGTATAGGTAAGTGGTACTCAAAACAAAGAGTTCCCGCCAAAGCTTTTCTAACTGTACTCACCATCCCCTTGAAATTCTCAATACCTTTCCTCCCCAGCCCAACCCCAGAAGAGCTCTCCACTCCCAATTCTTGAGCATGTCAGCCACTAGCCGAGTAAATCATTAGCACCAGTGTAGAAAGTCAAGGAGAAGAGAACGGGAGAAAGCACCCTCAGAGACACTGACATTTATGGGATGGGTTAAAGGAAAAGAGCAGTGATGGAACCTGAGGAGCATCCAGAGGGATGGACAGGAAACTATTAGTGCCAAATCTCCCAGAAGTCCAGAGAGGAGAGGATGTCACAAAGACAAGACGTAGCTAATTGTGTCAAACGTGGTAGAGAGGTGATATGAAATAGACCCCAGAAGTGTTAACACTTTCTGCAGCGCTCTCAGAGCTGTGGCAAGGACCACATAAGCATAAGTATATGCACGTGTTTCCTACAGTATAAAATAGCATGCAACATAAGCAGTTATTATTACAACGGTAAGACTCATGTCGGTTCCCACTGACTCTCAGGGTCCCTCCCTAGACCCTGCGGGCCTTCCTCCCGAGGTTCTCCCAACACCAAGTTTAGCAGGCCTGCACTCAGGGCAGGGACTATATTTAGTTGGCCTGCACTCTGCACTAAACAGTGCCCAGCCTCCCGGAGGCAGGGAACACGTGCTTGCAGAATGAATGGATGGTTAGGATTGCGTCACTGCATTCCACCATTCTCTTCAACAGGGAACAGATCCCGGTTCAGATTGCTTTTTTTCAAAAATGGAATCTAATGTGCTTGTTCCTTTTTCCTGGCATCTTCTGGTTTGTTTTATTTTATACCCTCCCGTTTTAGAAAAAAACCTATCAGATCCTTATAAAAATTATTTCCAATAATAAAAAATTATTTCCTACAGAAAAAAAGATAGCTAAAAAAATATTTCCTCCCTCTCATAGCTTTCGTTCTGCTGGGAGCCTTGTACCTTTCAACAGCCCGTGTTTGTTGTCTGATCTCCAGCATATTCATATCCAAATCAATCTGAACTAATTTTGCAAGTAAAATGTTTTAAGAACTCACCCAAAGTGCTTTCCTAAATTCTAAACATTTAACATCTGCTTGGATGGACTTAGTTCCTAGTCTTTTTAGTCTACTTCAATCTACCAATATGACTTGTCATAATTTATCATTTCAAAATCTCTATTATCTATTGTCCTTTATTACATTATCACAGGTGTTCTGTACTATTTACGTTTCCCTCAGGTTTTCTGATATTCTCTTGTGAAATGATCATATCTAATTTACCAAGAGGTCATATCTCCTCTTTCTCCAGATTTTGCACACTTACTTCTGAATGTCCTCCTACCTCTCCTGTGCATTTTTAAGGATGATAAACTCAAGAAGTTTATCTTCCAGGCCTGCAGATTTTCAGGGCATTTACATTTTGAAGACCCACTTTTTGTGAGCAGATATAAGGTGGCTTATTCCGCTTATTACAGGGTGGCTCTACTAATCATCTATTCTTGATTCTACAGTGCTTACTCAGTTTTTCCGGGGCTGAAGATGAGTCTCCCCGAACTCAGAGCACGCACCCCTCCCCCCAGCACGCTCCTAGCTCGGAGCTCCCAGCTGAAGCACACAGGCCTTGCTCTTCCTCCTTTCACACCCAGCAGGGAGCAGAGAGGACACCAGACCCACCCTGCAACCTTTGGTCGGAGCCATCCATTGCTCTCAGCCTCACACCCACCCCTTTCAACCTCAGAATTATAGCAGATAGCGAAGGAGGAGCTGAACGTTGCTTGGCGAGTGTCATGGTAACGCAAGCAAGTTCAAGAGACGCTCATGGGCTCCTGTGTCCACCCCACAATCTACAGAGATGGAGTAGATTTCTCTCTCTTCCTGCAGACATGGAATTCAAGGTAGAAGACACATCAAAACAGCAGAGCTGCACATGCCTTGCCCAGATGATATGTGGGTACCTGGAATTGTACTCCAAAACCCAGCTCAGGATTTATTAAATACCCAAAGCACCACACATCTAGATAGGCAGAGAGATCGATACCTATCAGAAGTCTCAGGAGGAGGCAGCTTAGGACTAACACCCTTCCATATTAGGAATTTATTCACCCCCAGGTCTTCTGATGTCCCTTTCTGCTGGTGCCACGCTCACAGGAGAGACAAGCTTGCTTACCTGTCTTGGGTCAAGAATTTCGATGCCAGCCAGCGAACTGTCAGGAGCAAAGGGTTAATATAGACATGGACATTGGGGATGTTACTACGGACCATAGAGCCAAACCAATTTGTACCTATTGTATCCTAAAACATCAGCTCTTACTTAGAGAAAATACCTGAGCTCACCCTCCCACATTTCGAGATGCCAAAGGGTTTCAGTCCTCCCAACTCATAGGTTTTTCTCCAGCAAACTTCTTAAACAGCCACATTGTCCTTGGTCAGAGGTGGGAAATAAAAACTCTTGGGTTGTTTTACTTCTTTCAGTCTTTGGGAAAACAAAGAAAACAAACAACTTGGAAACGCCATCAGTTAAAATTTTTGTATGCAAGTAAGATAAGATATGCAACATCCTGAAGTCTCCTTTTGGTTATTTATAAAGTGGAAATAATCATATCTGTCTCTTAGGGTTGTGGTGGAGCCTGAATGTCACCCCTAATGTAAAGCACAAAGCATCTTGCCTAGAAAGAGCTCAATAAACACTAGCTATAATTATGTATGGGTGTATATATGTTATCTTTTTTTTAAGTTGTATTGCTTTGCCAGGAAATACACCACAAGATCATACTAACCTCAGTAGATAGACAGCTGAGTTTCCAATGAACCCACCTTCCTTCTCCCTGGGAATTAGATCATTCGCATACGTAGCAAGCATAGGTCCCAGTGTGTCGTTTAAGTATCTTATCGGTTGGAACCCTGATCCCACCTATCACTCTGGGTTCTTCAGCTTTCTCATGCCTCCTGCTATACCCCAGACCTCCTCCTCTCTTCTATTCCTGTTACCCAAAGGTCCATATGGGTCAGAAATTCATTTGTGCCTGTATCTTATCAGAAGGCACTCTACCAACCTAAGGGAAACTACCATCTGGCAGAGGCACTCTGACTGTGGAAAATTACTGATCCACGCCGTACTATATAAAAATCCATTCGTAAAAATCCTAAGAAGAGCCAACACCTCGCCTGGCAAGTCCTCCAGCAGGGTCCTTGGCCGGCAGGAGCAGCCACCCTCGCTAGGCACCAACCAGAAGGCCAGCCCTGAGCGGTGACGAATCTGGAATTCTCGGGCACATGCCAGTCCAGGGCCAGTGGCACAAAGGGGACCCTTCTTACTGACTCAGCCCTGAGTCTGAGCACACTGAGAATTAGTCTTGGCTGTAAGGGAAAAGCCAATGTGGAAAATATAATCTGATGAACAGGATTTGAAATGAAAGACACAATACAGCCCAAGCTTCCAGGGCCTAAACTCTTACAGGGCAGAAGTGTAAACACTTTTTGGAAGCTGGGACCAGGAAACAATATGATACCACGGCAGAAACTCAAAAAGTAGCAAGGGTTTGAACACTGAAAGACTAACTCTTGTTTTCACGCTGTGAATCACCCTGCTCTAAGTAGAGAGAAAACGGTGTATCAGCCAGCACTGACCCTGCCTTGTCTATGCTGAAAAACTCTCCTACTGCCTGCAGGGTTCTCTCACAAAAGGATGAGTGAGACAAGTCCTGGCTTTGGAGGTGTTTGTACCTGGCGGAGGGGGGGGCGCGGAGGCTGGCAGGTAACTAAAATACAAGTCTAACTATGGAAAGTGGCAAGAGCTGAATAAAAGAAAAAAGCAGCAGGAGCAGATGGCTGTAATCTCCAGGGGTTCAGGAGGCTCCCTGCAGAAGAGGGGTCAGCCCATCCAGAACTTGGAAAGACAGCAGGACGACGAGGGGGGTGGAGCTCTCTAGGCAGAGAGAGCAGAGAGAGCGGTAGCAGGAACAGAGGCGGCTCAGAGGGGGAAGGACAGGGCGTGGCGAGGAGCTGGGCTGGGGTGACTGGGGCAGTGTTCAGCCGAGTGGGGGTGGGAGATTGGGAATGGACTGAACATCCAGGAAGCTTGGCCTTGGCTCCCCGGGGCCTTTGGAATATTTCAGATCTGCTTTTAAAAGGAAAGTCTCTGCCATGTGTGTCAAGAACGAATTGGAATCAGGAAGACAGTTGAAATCTGTATCTTTACATTTGTATTATTTTTGTCTTTTCTGCTCTTTGGAAAAACAATCACGGATGCCCATTGACAATTGTCCGGTCATTACAGGCAGCAAGCTCCTATTCCTGGGCGTGTGTTTACTCTCTATAGCAGGGATTTCCCCACCACAGGGATCCCTCCACCCCAGCTGGTCTCATTCCATCTGACTTAGGGGCCACAGTGGGTATCTTCTTGCCAAGGGTGCTGCCTCCAGTCCAAGGTGGCTCGTGCTCTCTGGTGTATCTAGCTCGTGGAGTGAGGGGTAAAGAATGGCCCTCTGATGTGATGAAAAAAGGTGGTGCGATAAAGGTGATGCCAACAGAAATCCTTCTACTGCTTTGTAGGCCCTATCAGACCAGATCGGCTTTCATTAGAAATCTGCTCCCCCATGCCCTCCTGGCACATGGAAGTTTGACCTTCACTGCAAAGGGGTCATTGTTACCACCGCAAGGGCACAAGTCCCGACAATCATGAATGATTTTTGTCTGCTAGTTTTTGTTTGGTTTGCTGGGTTTCCTCAGTGAATTCCAGATGCAAATAGAATTAAAGGAATAATTCTAAAGGGATGTTACTAAGAACTGAGCTTTTTCTACTTATCATAAAAACACAATCCCATGCCTTGTTGCTAAAATGGAAACTTTTGATGACAATTTAAACATGAAATATCCAGCAGAGACAAACCATGATTATTTATAAAAGGCTCTATGAAGTAATTATTTACTTCTTTAGGCAATTTCCGCTTTGCTTGTGATTTAAGTCCTAAGAGTATATGCATCTAGTTACTCACGCAAAAGTTAATGGAGCTGTTTCTCATTATGTTTTTGATAGTAGAGAATGTCAAATCTGACTCTCATCTTACTTTTCCCAATTATTTGTCAGCTTTCCTCACCTGTGTTTTATTTCTTGCAGAGCCTTTTCTCATTTCATAAGGAAGGCAACGTGTGGAGTGTTCCATGTGCTTGGGGATGTTCTCTAATTCTGGAAGCCTTGTTCTGGACCAGGTGCCAACCTCTCAGCTTACAACTGTAAGAGGACCAATTTGTAAATGTCTCCTGTAGAGCTCTTGTCTGGGACCACCAAATGCTATCCATTGCTCCTGATTCAAAGAGGCAGGATCTCGGTGGGACCTGTTGTACTTTCTCAAAGTGCCCCTAGTCATCAAACTGTGTCTTTGTCTCCTCAGTATGGAAGTCATTGTGCTCTCTCCAACCATCAAATTAAGAAAGAAGCAACCAACTATAGGTTGGGTCATTGGCCAGAAACTCACTCCTACAGCATTGACGGTGAGGAAAGTTCTGGCACAGTACTTCAGACTGAAGAGAGATTTATGAGAGATGAAGCCAGGAGGGTATGTTATTTTTCCAGCACACTTTCAAGTTGGATGAACAGAGACGATCTCTTCATTCCCAAACCTATGGATCATAAAGGGCACACAGTCCCACTGCAATCATGAAACAGACCGTCCCCAGTGTCCTCTTCAGCCACTGGTTAAGCTGAGAGTGTCTTGGAATCAACACAGTGGTAAAGAGAATATGTCTTACATCAACCACATGTGGGAAGCCGACACCTCCTCGATGCACCACAAACTGTTCCTACTGTATGGAGTCCTCATGGAGAAATAAACCTGTCACATAAAAACTTAATTCCCACAAAAGCTTTATTATCCAATGAAGGGGGAGAGGGTGGAAAAGGGAGATGAAAACTAACATTTTCTGAGCACTTGTACCAAAATGCCACATACTTTCTTTGTTAACCTTTTTAATCCCTAAAAAAAAACCTTGTAAGAGGCCCTTATCCAATTTTATAGAAAAAGAAACTAAGCTTCAGAGAAGTGACCTACACAGGCCAAGGTCACACAACTGCTAAAATATCAGGTCAAGTTCCAAATCTTCTGCCCCCTGATGTCAAAGCCCATCTTGCCTTCCAGGAGCCACTGCCTGATTTTGCATTGTTGCAGATCATTTGGTCCTGGGTGTGTAGTCTCAGTAAGAGAAGAGAATGGTAAAGTCATGGAGCTAGAAATCCCCCAGTTTTTCACATTACTGGTAAGACCAGTATTCTAGATTATTGAGGATAAGCTACAAAATAAGTGTCATTTATAGCTGGTGTTCAAAAACATTACGTAATCATATTTTTGCCAACAGCAGAAGTAAACTTACTTTCCTTGATATGTTCTGGTTGTACTGACACCGAAATTAGACCCTGGTGCTGAGCATGTAGCAATGAATGAAAAGACACCCAAGAGCTTTTAGAGAGAACAAATCTGGGACATGGGCTTTGCCACAGACTCCTATGGTAGGAAAAAAATGTCCCACACAGGCTTGGGGAGAAGGGGTGAGGAAAGTGGGGGCTAAAACAAGGGAATTCAGAGATAAAACTTTCACCTTTAGGGGTGCCTGGGTGGCTCAGTCATTAAGCATCTGCCTTCAGCTCAGTTAATCATCCCAGGGTGGAGTCCTGCATCCGGCTCCTTGCTCTGCAGGGAGCCTGCTTCTCTACCTGTAGAGCTCCTGGCTTGTACTTTCTCTCTCTCTCTCTCTTTCTCTCTCTCTCTCTCTCTCTCTCTCTCTCTCTCAACAAATAAATGAATAAAAATCTGGCGGGAAAAAAAACCTCTCACCTTTTTATCCTGCCAAATTATATAATCTGAGTGTACACAGGGAAATTTCTTAGGAACTTTAGGAAATTGTGTGTGTGCGCATGCATGTGCGTGTGTGTGCATGTGTGTGTGTGTGCACTTGTGCTCACGTTTGTGCACTCCTGGCCTGTTTGTCCTCTAAAGAAGACTTACCTAGATTGCACCCAAGGACACGGCCCATTTCCAGAAGATCGGTTACTGTCGAATCCCAGAAAGTAACCAACAAGAGCTTGGAGCACAATTTGCTAATATTCACCTGTATCATTAGAGCCCAGGGAAGAACAAAAACAGATTTTGCACTTGAAGGACGCTATGCTGTGGAAAAAAAATCCACTCACCATCATGAGCAGGGTGGGTCACCCGCTCTCTAAGGAATCTTGTGGCTTCTGAGGATAACCCTGTTATCAAAAACCACAGTGGTGACCATCAAGCACACATTCAAGTAATTTCTTTTTAACCGTCATTTTCCTAGAATGGCAAATATCCCATCATGTGCATATCTTCTTAAAGTAATCACCATATTAGATGTTCCCAATGAAGACCAGGTTTGTTCCACAGACTTATTTGAAGCCAATTGCTTGAAATTGCTGACACTTTTACACACACACACTGGCAAAAACATTTACTACAGAAGTCTGCAAAGGAAAACTGAGAAAAAAGCAAGACACCAAGCTTCGTGAATATCTTTTTTAACCTTGCTCTCCTCATCTGTAATATGGATGTAATAATACCCTCTGTTGCCCACCCCACAGAAATATTAAAAGGAAATTTTAGAAAATGTGTCAGTGAGCAATACAAGCCATTTTAACTTGGCTCAGCTCATAAAACTGGCATGACATAGTATGGAATTAGTCTCAAGTGATAGATAGCCATGCCAGCAGTGAAAAAAACTAAAGAAGAAATTGTAATAAGGAAAAAATACTTAGCAGCATATGGAATGTTGGAGCTAGAGGAAAAGCAAGGTTGGAAGACAAAATAAAAGCACCTCCTTTTTTCCTTTTCGGGTTCCCCCCCCTTTTTGTCCCTTGGTCCCATCGCCTTCTAACATGCTGTGTAACTCAGTTCTGACCTTTTCTGGGCACAGTCCGCCTCCCAGATTAGACTGTATGCTTCCTGAGGGCAGGAACACCAGGCAGTCTGTTCCCGGATGTGCCCCAAGCCTGTAGCACAGCACCTAGTACATGATGTCTCAGTCAATATCGTTCAACAAATGAGTGTATAATGTGATCATGTGGCAAGACACCCAGCGCACCTTCAAGAAAGGCTGGAAGTATGGAAGGAAAGTATTTCTTTGGGCCAGTTCCTTACCAACATTGAAAACCCAATGGCTGGTTTCTTTCTGGGGAGACTTCCATGATCACGGAGAAAGCTGGGATTGCTCTGGATGTGGCTAGCTCTTCAGGAGCTGGGATTTTGCTTTCTGAATGGTGCCATGCCATGCTTCGTTGTGAATCTTTGGAGAGAGAGCACTCCAATCAAGCCTGCTTCTTGCCACCTACTTCTCCTCCCACTGAGCGACACTCCAACACTCCCTCTTTGCTCCTTCAACTACAAGTACATCCAACTCCCTCATGAGTCCTCCTCTTCCTTCCCAGGGGCCTGTCAATGCTTTTCCCTAAGCAGGGTCCCACCTACTTTTCCTAGAACTGCTGTCTTTTATCTACAGACACTGAGCTAGGAGGTGGGGAGGAGGGGAGAGGTTGCCCTGTGCAGAGCTCGGGATTTCACGGGGAGGGCCAGGACCCCACCCCCCCTCTCCTCTCCCAGGGGGAAGGAGAATGGTCCGCCCCTTCAGTCGGAGCCAGCTCTGGGATCCTGCTTTCGTCCAGCCTTGCTGAAGAAGTTTGAGTTCCAAAGCCTTGCTCCTCACCAATGTTTCTGATTTAACCCTTTGAATTTTAGAGCTGTTAGAGACCTTTAGAGATCAAATTCAACTCTCCCATTTTAGCAGAGAAGAAACTGAGCCCAGAGAGGAAAACTGACCTGGCCAAAGTCAACCAACCAGCGAGTCAGAGGCAAGGAAGCCTTTTCCCACCTCAGTCACTCCTGTCCCTGTAGTGCCTGGAATGTCTGTGAAAGTCACTTGCTTCTTAGGAGTGAACCCCAGCAGTATTGTCAAAGCAGCAGCAAAAGAAGGCATACATTTTTAGAAATAAATCAGATTTTCACAATTTTTGAAATGCCTATATCCAAATAAATAAATGAGGATAAATCCAGTAGTAGTAGTTACTTGATCTATTTTTTAAAAAAATACTCTTTTCTTCCCCAAAGGCCTTCCTAGTGCATTGCTTTAAATAACCTGTTCTCTCTAATGTATGTGAAATATGGTGTCACTGAGGGGGTAGGGGTTGTTTCTGAAGTCTGGTTTGGCAGATTAAAGAAGACACAAAAAATGAGAATGTTCAGGCCATGGTATTCTAAAGTTAAAATGCCATGAAGATGTATTATCTTGTGCGACCATTTCAAAATGTGGATAAGAAAACAAAAGCCCAGAGTAGGAACCGGCTCACCCAAGGTCAGCGAGGTCTGCTGCTTCCCCGTTAGGTTCTCACTTTATCATAGTTTTCACACTGGGTGGAAAAAGAAAGGAGTAATAGGGTAAGACCAGAGAGGAGCATGGAATTTTCAGGAAATGTCATGCGTTCCACCCAACCAATAGGGAAGCTCTCAAAGTGTTTATGTCAATTCTATTTAGCTCTGGCAAAAGGGTAAGTGGATCTTTCAGATTCGGTGGGGGGGGAGGGAGTTAAGCAAAGGCTGGGTAAGCAAGCAGGCTTCCCTGGAGGCAAATTTATTTCCAGGGAGCGAGACAAGGCTAGGGAGAAATTGCCCATGGGAAGGAGGGTGAAGTTTGCCAAAGCCCCTCCCAGAGTCCTGAAGTGCTTTCTTCAGAAACTTGCCTCTAAGTCAGGATTCTAAACCCAGAGGCTTTGGGCAATGTCTGTAGACATTTTTGGTTCTCACAGCAGTGGAGGAGTCCGCTACTAGCATCTAGCACATAGAGGTCAGGGATGCTGCAAAACATCTTACAACACACAGACTAGCCCTCCCCACTACGAAAAAGTACCGGCCTGAAATGTCAAGAGTACCAAGGCTGAGAAGGCTTCTTCTACCTGCTGCTTGTCAATCAGTTTTCTGCTCAGATGTGGTGTTATCTCACCAAATGCTCCCTTCCAAACCCAAGAAGTCAAGGAACAATTCTCAAGGCTCCTCTGTCCCTATTCGGATTGTTACTCCCCTCCCCCCAAAAATCCAGATGAAGAGGAGGCCGGCAGAACAGGAAACGGCAATTCCAATAAGAAATACTTAGTGCTAAAAATATATGTGTAGGAGAGATTATTTTCCATGCACTTACATTTTCCTTGCTCTTTGTTGTTGTTCCACCATCCTTGGTAAATTTGTTTTCATTTTGAGGGTTACAAGCATTTATTATGTATTCCGGGCAGGGCTCCCAAGCTGTGACAATTTAAATGAGGGAGATTTTTTTTTATAGGTAAAAAAATGATAAAAGTATAAATGGTTTGTTGAAACACTGAAGAAAAGCTTACCTCAGAGAGCAAAATGCTTTTATATGTAGTCTTAATATTAATCCAAAATGAAAATGTCCTTCACGTCAAAGGGCAAGATCTGGCAGGTATAAGATGTAAAAGGGCAAGGATATGTCCCCTCCACATTTAGAAATGCACATCTCCTGAAAAGTCTTTGAAATAAATAGTATATAAGAAGCTACGAGTAATTTTTTTAAATGGTTTAAATCTTTTGCATGTTCAGCTCAAAGGAACAGAAGCCCTCACGATGGCTCAATGGAAGAGCAGAATGGACTTTGGATGAAGGATATGAACACTTGGGTTCTAGTCTAGGGTCATGAATGTTCACCCTGGCCTGGGCAAACTGTACTTCTTATGTGTTCCTTTACTCTACAGTTAAATACTACTACTACTACTACTACTACTAATAATAATAATAATAATAATAATAATAATTGCCTCACAGACCTCATAAGGTTGTTGTGAGTCTTGAAATGCATGTGATAATAAATGCCAGCATGTAGCCTCCCTACTATCCTGCCCCACCCCCCACAGGGCACCAGCATCAGGGACCCCTCTCATCAAAATGAGGGGCAGTCACCACTGGCAAGCTCCTGGGACAGGTTCACACCCTGAGATGACAAAGGCAAGCTTTTGATGGATACTTACGCACACAGTAAATTTGCCCTTTTTTTTATTAAAAAGGTATTTCTATAAGGTGAGGCATTATTGGAGCAGAATGAATTGGCCCAAATAAATATCTTTTAAAAAAAGATTTTATGTATTTATTTGACGGAGAGAGTGAGACAGAGGGAGAGGGAATACAAACCGGGGGAGTGGGGGAGTGGGAGAGGGAGAATTAGGCTCCCCACTGAGCAGGGAGCCTGATGCAGGGCTCAATCCCAGGACCCTAGGATCCTGACCTGAGCCACCCAGGCACTCCCCCAAATAAATATCTTAATAGAAAAAAGTGCTGACTAGGTGCCCTGCCCCCTGAAACCACAATGTTAAATGTTAACTACCCAAGAGAAAATCTGCTTTCTTGGAACTTCCAACAAGCTGACAAATGAGTGAAAGAGTTAGCAACAATTCCAAAGGGGCCAACCAGTGGAATTTATTTACTTTGTAAAGTATCTCAAAATCTTATTGGTTATGTCACAGCATTAAAGGAGACAGGGAATATGTCTTTGGTTTGCAGAGGGGATGATGCAAACAGAAAATTAATATTAAGGGAATGAAAAGAAAAAGCAACACTAGATGGTAAAGTAGCCTATCCAAAAAGGAGGAGAGAAGTTTCTGGAACATTTGGAAGTTGTTATTTTGTTTATGAGCCTTTGGTATGTTTAATGCAAAGTTTTATGGAGACAACAAAATGGCAAATAAAGAAAAACTTGTAGATGTAATTTATTTAGGCTCTCAAGGGGCTTTTGACAAAGTGCTACACAAGAGACTGTTAAGGGAACTTGCCAACCACTGGGCAAGGGGTAAAAGGCTGTCAATCATGAGTTAAAAGTGAGTTAAGATATAGAGGGGGAACGAAAGAATAAATGACCAGCTCCCAGCATGGAAAAGAGTTAATAGTGGGGTATCAGCAATTGGTATAGGAGTAGTATTCTCCAGGATATTTATTAACACCCTTGAAAATGAACTAAATAATGAGGAGCTGAAACTTGCCGACTAAACAAAACTATTTTGGTTCCCTCGATCTATACAGATGGATATGAGAAACACAGAATCCACACTCAGTAATTGGGTAAAACAGTGGCAGATGAAACTCAGAGCAGACAAGTGCAAAGTATTGCGTGTTGCAAGTAACAATTTAAATTACTCATCCACTCGGGTGAGTTCTGAATTGGTTCTAAATTTACAGGGAAAAGATTTAGGCTCAAGGAAGACATCTTAATGAAGATGTATGCATAATGCTCAGTAGAATTTTTTAAGAAAGAAAGAAAGAAAGAAAGAAAGAAAGAAAGAAAGAAAGAAAGAAAGAAAGAAAGAAAATACACGATTAAATTGCAGTAAAAATGAAAGTGAATATATGCCAATGTCATTACAGAAATCAATGGTGTCTGCTTGCTCCACATTCTGTTAAAATCACCTTGTTTCCAAAGGAAGATGGTAAAAATAGAAACATCTGATAACACCCAGGAAACTCATTACAAGCAGTGGGAAAAGACAGGTATAATCTCGTAGGGGAAGTATATAAAGTTATCAATTATTAATAATTTGAATGAAGTGAAGATGAATATAGGGGGCACATAGGGTTTTCCATAAAGGTAAAAGCTTATATTAATATTTTCGCAACTTAGATTGTAGGGAGACTAGAAACCATCTGTAAATGGCATCAAAGATAAATTGAATTTTCTTCTAATAAGAGATGCTATAGGCTGGAGGGGCCTCAGTTCTGCCTCATGAGATCCAGTCTATCTTTTTACTTCTGGTTGCCATTTGTCATTTGTTCTAAGATGGGAAATAAGTAAATGCATGCATTATAAAGTCTCATAAATATTATTTCAAATACCATTTGCAAATTACTTAGATCATCTTCCAAGCCCAGAAAGATGCACAAAGATCTAATATTGAAATCATGTACCAACTCCAGAAAATAAAGGCAAGTGTCAGGTACACACAATAGTTAAGTCATTGCATTCACCTGACCCTGTAAGTTCCCGAATACACAAATCATTGCACACTCCTTTCTCCATCTTTCCCGAGAGGCAATTTATCAATGCATCTGACCACCAGGAGCAATAAGACTGCCCACCCCTGTGCCCTTCTCTTGTCCCCAGATGTTTAAGTGAGATTGGCAACTGTGGTTACCAGGAGGCAATCAATCCCCAGGCTTCCAGAGATCAAGCATCTGCTGACGGAGGTCAGAAAGAAATGCTCTCCCGCAATGCCGAGTACTTTATAATTGACCCAGTGCTTGTCGAGAAAATGACATCCTCACACTTAAGCATCGCACAATTGGGCAGGTAGGTAGGGCAGGGGATGATGATGAAAACAGTTATGGCTGATTCCCTTCCTGCAGCATTTGGACCTTGCCAAAGGATTGGGGCAGTTTTGGAGTCCTGGCACTTTTTAGCTGTATTTACTATGTTGAGTCAATTGATGTGGTATGGAACTTTAGAACTATTTTTCCTTGTTTGTTTTTCTTCCTGAAACCTAATCCCTGAGTACTGTGGTAAACAAAATAAACGGAGAATGACTAGCAATAAAACATGAGTGTAAAAATAGCATTAATAAAAACTAAAAATTGAATCTCACCACAGAAGAATCACAGCACAACATGTTTTTCTTTTTTTAATCTTACACGGGGATTGTAATTATTCTGTAAGGGATCAGCTTGTCCTTAAGAAATGATATTTTTTTCAGACAGGCATTTGAATGCTTAATAAAACATTTCAGATGACATAGATATTTTCCTCTTCAAATATGTACATTCTTTCTAACAGAGGGCATAAGGTAATGTTTTTCACAGCAGTTCTGCAAAGTCTGAAAGGCAGAACAATTTTCTGGATGATGGTATAACACAAAAGCATTATATCAAGTGGAAAGTTACCACCATAAGTCTCTCTTGACCTAAGTATCTTCATCTCCACACTCTTTGCATCAAAGTATCTTGTAAGCTTCTTTCAAAAGGTAAACACACGAACACATGAACACACACACACACACACACACAGAGGCAGATTTGGAATTCTTTTTTGCTATTTTTAGATTACATCTACTGTGATTTATCTTTGTTCTTCCAATGACGACTTGTAGATATCCATGTTGCCATCCCCACCCTTCACTTGACCCTTCTCCAGTCCCTAAAGATGCCAGATTTTGTGAACGACAATATCAATACCACTATCATCTGAACTATTGAACTAAATATATACATTAATGGAGTCAGCAAAACATAGTCAATTACTCAGTGTTGGTCACCCAAAAGGTCAGTTGAAATCCCTGTATTGGAGGGGGAACCCAAGGGGCTCAGTCAGTGGAGTGTCTCACTCTTGATTTTGGCTCAGGTCATGATCTCAGGGTCATGAGATCAAGTCCTGCCTCTGACACCAAGGCTCAACAGGGAGTGTGCTTGAGAATCTTTCTCCCTCTGCCTCTCTCTCTCTCTCTCTCCCTCTCTCTCTCTCTCTCAAATAAATAAATAAATAAATCTTTAAAAAAAAAATAAAATAAAATCCCTGCATGGTAAACAACTTATTCAAGTAGGTGGATATTACTCATCTGAGATAGTAACTCTCCAGAATATAACCACAAAGAAAAAAGAGTTCTTTAACAGACAAAATAGATGTCAAAATCCACGCAGATCCTTTTTAGATGAACCCTTCAGGTTGTTGCTCAAAGCTGGTTTGCTTTTTCTGTAAGTTAATTGATGCATTGGTTGCATAAAAATATTTTCCTTGGTTCAGATCATTCTTGTAGTCTATGAATTAAACCTTTATGGTAATATAACAGCTTTACGAAGATATGATTCATACAGCATATAATTCACCCATTTAAAGTATATAATCGAATGTTTTTTAGTACATTCACAGATACACATAACCATCACCACAATACATTCTAGAACATTTTCATCACCTCAAAAAGAAATGCCATATCCTTTAGCTCCCATTCCTCTATTCCCTTGCTCTCAACCCTACCCTAGCCCTAAGCAATCACTAATCTACTTTCTCTCTCTCTATTCTGAGCTTTCATTTGAATGGAATCATATATGATCGTTGTGAGTGGATTCTTTCACTTTGCATAATGTTTTTTAATAATAATTTATTTTATTTTTTCGGTGTTCCAAGTTTCATTGTTTATGCCCCATACCCAGTGCTCTATGCAATACGTGCCCACCGCATAATATCTTTAAGATTTATCCATTTTGTAGCAGGTATCAGTACTGCATTCTTTTTTATGGCCAAATAGTATTCCACTATATGGATATATCATATTTTACCTCTCCATTTGCCAACTGATGGATGTTTAGATTGCTTCTATTTTTTTGGCTACTGTGAATTAATGCTGCCGTAAACATTCATGCACAAGTTTCTGTATGGACATATATTTTCATTTCTCTTGGATATATAGCTGGGACTGGAATTGCTGGGTCATATGTATGGGTCTGTGGATCTGTGTTTAATTATTTGATGAATTGCCAGACTGTTTTCCAAAGCAACTACACCACTTCACGTTCCCCCCAAGTGTGTGAGGGTTCTGATTACTCCACATCTCCACCAACATTTATGACTAGACTTTTGGACCCTAACCATTCTGATAAGTGGGAAATGGCATCTCATTATGGTTTTCGTTTCCACTTCCCTGATGGCTATTGATGTCAAGCACGTTTTCTTGTACTTATTGACCATTTGTATATCTTCCTCAGAGAAATATTGACTCAGATTCTTTGCCCATTTTTTGAGTTTTCAAGAAAAAAATCTGTTCACTTATTAATAAATATAATTATGTTTATACTGATGTGGGAACTTCATTAAATTGATGTATGGTAACAGCTAATCATCATTTATGCTAAATAACTTTAACAATTTAGGAATTAGTAGAAAGTATTCCCTTTTGTCCTTTTGCCCATTTTTTTTAAATTGGGAGCCAGTTTACATTTACTTTACACATTATTTCAACAGTTGGCTTTTCAACTACCAGATAATGAGAAACCGCAAATAATAAGTGGGAGGAACTCTTAGAGACAGACACACCAGCTATTCTGATGTAACAAGAGAAGGAAAAAAATATTATAAAAAGCAAACATAAAACCCCGGAAAACAGAACATTCTCTAGTCGTATAAGATAGAAAGGACAGTTTCACTGGGCCCTGGCAATATCTTCATGTTACAATATGGAAAATGACCAAAGTTTTCTGTGATTACCTTGTATCTTCTTTACAGGATTATTTCAAATTCTATATAGGCCCTTTACAAAGGCTGGGAGGTCTCTAATATAATTTAGGGTTGTAGCAAAGGGGGATTAATGCTTGTTACCAACAGTGTACTCTTAAATGTTTAACAGCCAGCTCTCCAGGGAGAAGAAAAGTTCTGATTTATACTTCCGTAGCTGATTTCAAGCTACCAAAGTGATGTCGACTGGTGCAAGAACTTTCTGGAAGTTTAACAATGGGCTCACAAGCCAGTGGAAGCCAGCTTGGACACACCACAGCACAGTGTGTGACTGATACCAACAAGAAGCTGTGTTAGTCTCTTTACATACATCACCTTCTTTACTGCTCTAAGTAATCTTTAAGAAGGAAGTGTATTCATACCCCAAATAAAACAAAGCTCAGAAAGACTGTATAACCTTGATCACGGAGACACAGCCAAGAAGTTCATTCTGGTCTTTCCAAAGACTGTGTTCTTCCTGGCATACTAAATTGACCCTTCACTTTTAGGCTAGTCAAAAACAACTCTTAAATTGTATTAAAAGGCACTTCCAAAGGAGAGTTATCCATTACTCTGAAAGTTTACTTCCTTGGAATACCACCAGCCTTGACATCAACGAGCCAGTGAAGGGTCAGATGAAGATATCCAGAACCGGAACCAGCTCGCTGCAGCTTCACCAGAGACAAATGGGCAGGAGCCTATTACGTGATAAGAGCAAAAGTCAGACAAGAGTTTGCAGACAAAGCTTCGCAGCACGCCGAACAGTGTAAAGAGTGGCTCCGAGTTACCTAGAGACGGTCCCGTCCAGTTTCACCTTCAGCGGGAGTGCCTGCCAAGACCAGCCCCTGCCAGGGGTGGGCATGGGATTCTCACGACATCAATTCTGCATGCCCCTGGTTCCCATACGCCCACATGCAAAGTCAGAGCCTTATGGCAAAATGCAGAAATGTCATTTCAGCATAAATTCTGTGACAATATTCCCCCCAACCTCCACTAGACATCAAAAATGAAGGAAACACCTGACCACACTTTTTGGAGGCAGGGTAAGTATATCCCAGAACTGAGCATCACCAGGATTCTATTCAAATAAAACACCACATTCTCCACCCAGAAGCTAATGATCACTACACTTAAAAATTTGTAATTAAACAAATTGTATGGAAGGAACCACTTATGCAATCCATGGCAAGTTTCAACTTCTGTTTCCAGCCAGTATCAAAGAGGTGGGTTGATCCACCACAGGGTAACACATTCCCTTTGCCCTCCCTGGCACTCACTGTGGAATAAATTACTCCATTATGGAAGTTGCTATTGTGTGCCTATTAGGTAAGTAGGATTTGTAATTCAGCAACCAAGCTTTGGTAATTATCTCTATGCCAGCCAAGGCTCAACCCTCACCACATACCAATGTCCAAAAGGCTTCAGTGCTCTAAACAATCTAAGAAAGATTATCAGTCAAGGCCTTGGAAGGTCTACTTTTAACTTATGGCAAGAACATACAGCTCTATCCTCAATGCCTTCAAGAAGCTGGGACAATTAATGTACAATACTCTTCATTGTATTTTCTCTGCTCTATATTAAAACCTGAATGAACTGGATAAAAAAAATACATGCACTTTTCTTTAACCTTTCACCCAACAAAGAATACAATAAACAGTAGCTTCATTCAGAAATCCTTGGTACAAAGCAGAATGCTTTGACACTTAATATTGCCATGATTATACGCTTAGTAGTAGACATGCAGGAGAATAAAGGGAGAAAAGACAAGGAGAAAGCCATGATGGACAAAATTTAGAGACCTCCCCCCCGTTCTCTCCTTTCCACAGCCCACATCATTGGCACCCATGTCCACCTTCTGTGGATGGCCCGTTAATAACTAAGACTGCTTTCGTGGACATCACAACATGCCACACCAGCCTTCCACATGCCATGCTCTCTTCATCTTCCCTCTGTTCCTTTCATGCTCCACTTTGCAGGTTAGTCATGGAATCTCACATCCTTAGGGCCAGGCTTTTCGTTCTTAAGAAATACAATACACTAGTCCAATGAGCTAGTGGGAAAAGGACAAAGCAGATGGCACCACTCATCCCCTTGCTTCCTATAGGTACATTCAAACTGTTCCCTGGAGCCTCCCGGAGATGAAGGCCATCTTTTATGGACTCACCCCAAGAGTGATCTCAGAGGTGAAGATCCCAGCTCAAACCATAAGAAAAGACAACAACGGCACCGTGTCAGGCTTCGTCCTCGGCGATTGGGATGGAGATAGTCAAAGTGAGGATTGGGTGACGTAAGATTACATGGCTAGACCTGGCCACATCAGCATGCACCTTTCTCAACGATATGCAGATGGCCAGGCAGAAACCCAGCCAGCCTTCCCCGAGGGGCTCGTTTCCATTTCCATTCCCGTCTCTGTGAGAATTAACCACAATCATCATCTGAGTCACAGCACCCAACAAAGTGCATGGCTCGTAGAAAACAATGCTTTAGAATTCAGGCACCAGAAACACCAGTCTCTAGCAAAAACCCGTATCATAACCGAGATGTTGTGAGTTGTGCAAGCAATTTCATGTGGCTGGAAGGTTCTTTTGTTTGCCAGCCAGGTAGAACAAGGGTTGACTCTTTTAAACAATCTCCCTTCCCCTACATACCCGTCATACACAGAATTCCTTCTGAAGCCACCGAAAATCCCTGTCACAGAACAGAGGGACAAGAACCACCCGTTTGTTTCTCTATAAATGTATGCTCTCTCTCCCAACTATTCTCACTAGTTGCCTTTCCTTTTTCAGACCTCTTGTCAAAATTTTCACATACCAGGAAGGCTTTTCCTACAATGGGTCTCCTCTAAATCAAAATGGCTCCAGTCCAAAGGTTGTGCCGAAGAAAAACTCAGTGAGTTGCCAGCAATGTCTGGCCGTTTGACTGACCTTTCCTTTCTCTCTGTTTTTACTTCTTAATTGCCATGTCTATCCCAGTTAAGTGACAAACATGTGAGGTGGGAATTGCTTTTATCCCCGTGTTTTTACAGTGCCTCAGCTGATGACTCTACTCAATAAATTGAAAATCATTATTATATACAAATGCATATGCTAATGCATGACCCACAAGCTTAGATGGCAGAGCGAATAAACAGTTACTGGCAGACACCACGGCCTGGAATCGCAATGAAGTCATCACTAAGAATCACTAGCAATTATCTTTGCAAACTTAAGGTGAGGTGTCTGTGGACCGAAAAAGAGAAACACGCATTTGTGCTTTGAAAAGAGAAATAGGAAAACTTAAAAGATCAGACTCAACACCTTAACGTTCAGATCCAGAACCACATTACAATCTTATCAACACACACATACAAATGCACAGTCATGTGCACGCACACAGGCACAGCAACACGAGGGGTAAAAGCAAGGCAGTTTTGTTCGAAGAAGAAATCCGATCACGTCAGTCAAATGCTATTCCTCAGAAGAGTGACAAGATTGATGAAACTGAGTAGAAGGCAAAGATATGAAACACTTTGACCATTGGTCAGTTTTAAGTTTTGTCTTGCTTGACATCGGGGAAGGAACTACATCCAACTACATTCTCATCTCCTAAGTGTTTAGAAGGCCTTTCTCAGTAAGTAATTATTAATGGTCCAGTGTCAGCCCAGAGATGCATACCTCATGGGATTCCAAAGTGATTGGTCTTTACCTGCTGCTATTTTTAGTAGTGACTTAGGTGGTGGTAGAGAATATGGTTATTAAGTTCAGGGATGACATCAAACCGGGTGTGGTACATTCCACTCTGGAAAACTGGATGGAAGTGCAAATGATCTTGATGAGCTGGAGGAGTGGGTAGACATCAACAGATCGAGGTTCTATAGTGTGATTCACATGGGAAGAAAAACAAACCACACAACTGCAGGATTCATTTTGTGATGTCATAAAGAAAACGATCTAGAGGTCACAGTCAACACGAACTATTGGTGTTTCTGCTCTAGCCTTAAAAGCATGATTGATTCAGTAAAAGAAAAACAAAAGGCCTTTCCTTGATGCTCACTAGATACAGACTATCCTGAAGTATTCTGTAGTGTCCTTAGTTTCAGATTCTTACGGTGGGTTATGGAGAATGTGAGATATTTAAGAAGAAATCAAGTTTTTCCTCTTGCTTATGAGTTTGAGAAACAGTCCTTAGAGAAAATAACTAAAATAATAAAGCTATTTAGCCCAGAAAATGTTGAGGAAGGGACTTAACCATTTCTTTCTTTCTTTCTTTCTTTCTTTCTTTCTTTCTTTCTTTCTTTCTTTCTTTCTTCCTTTCCCTCTTCCTTCTTTCTCCTTTTTTTAAAGATTTTATTTATTTATTTGACAGAGAAAGGCCGCGAGAGAGGGAACACAAGCCGAGGGAGTGGGAGAGGGAGAAGCAGACTTTCCACTGAGCAGGGACCCTGGGATCATGACCTGAGTCGAAGGCAGATACTTAACAACTGAGCCACTCAGATGCCCCGGGACTTAACCACTTTTCAAGGCTAGGAAGAAGAAGGAAGATGGAAGGAAATCAGTTTTAATGATATAACCTTCCTAGCAAAAAAAAAAAAAAAGCTATGGAAAACCAGAGTGCTTTGCAACTGGAATCAGACATCATCACTGAAAATGTCAAAGAATAGGGGCGCCTGGGTGGCTCAGTTGGTTAAGCGACTGCCTTCGGCTCAGGTCATGATCCCGGAGACCCGGGATCGAGTCCCACATCAGGCTCCCTGCTCGGCGGGAAGCCTGCTCCTCCCTCTCTCCCTCCCTCTGCTTGTGTTCCCTCTCTGGCTATGTTTCTCTCTGTGAAATAAATAAAATCTTTTAAAAAAAAAAAATGTCAAAGAATGGACCTTTCTCTGAATTTGGAAACAGCTTTATAAGTAGACAGAAGATTAGACTCCCCATGTGAGAGTAAAAACAAAAGCAAAAAAATGGTGTTTCCTGTTTATCTGTCTTCCCCTCTTTTATTTAAAAAGAAAGTAGTGGAAGGAAAGAAGGGAAAGAACTGTTCACCATGTTTGGGGACCATCACTTCTCCTTATGAGACCAGATGGCAGCTCAAGCTCCATCACCCATCCATGCTTCTCCAGGTCCCAACACCACACTATTAACACACTTTGTCGTGTTGTTTCAGGAATTGTCTTCATGGGTAATTTTGAGCCCCAAAGACCCTACACAACACCCAAGCCCTTTGCCATGTCTGAGTAGAATGAACCCTGATTGTTTAAAATTACACTTTGCTCACTCCCATCACTGGGCTTTGGCTCAAACCTTGGGCCCTGAACTGGGTGCATAATAACAACCTTTTGTCAGCCTCCTAAGAACTTCCTACCTTTCAAGGCCAGATACCAACCCACCTCTCCTGGAGCTCATCTAACCTTTCCTTGCCACAGCAATTTCTCCTTCCTAGGAACACAGAACCTTTATGTACCATCAATGGCATTCATTTAATACATAGTCACACACACAGCCTGTGACATCTCAGATACTCTTCCGTCCCCTTCCCATGTACTGCATGTCTACACTGTATTCCCTCTACTGCAAGCTCTTTGATGGTGAGGATTATGTGGCCTTCTATAGCACCCAACTCAACAAGTACTATGCTCATGTAGGGACAAAGCTAATACTCGCTTCGTGATTGAAGGAATGATTAACAAGAATATGTAAAGTAAATTTGATCTTCATATAGAAAAGTCACCTTCTAGGGGCATCTGGGTGACTCAGTGAGTGAAGTGGCTGCCTTCAGCTCAGGTCATGATCTCAGGATTCTGGAATCAGCCATGTCGGGCTCCCTGCTGAGCAGAGAGTCTGCTTCTCCCTCTGGCGCTCCTGCTAATACTCACTTGTTCGCTCTCTCTCTCTCACTCAAATAAAGAAAGTCTTTTTAAAAAAAACAAAGAAAGAAAGAAAGAAAAGAAAATTGCCTTCTATCTTAGGCAACTACTTTTAAGGAAAGACAGTTTCTTGGGAAAATAATAACCAGTTAAGGGGAAAATATTTTATAAATTCTTAATGGGAAAAGTAAATATTAACATGTAAAACACAATAAAATAGTCATAATGGTTCTTTACATATAGAAAATATTAAACTACAGAGTCTCCAAAATTATATAGATCATAAAATTATGCAGTTGGTGTATTTTCATCTGAGTAAAACATTTCTCATCAGCACATGCAATTCTAAAAGCAACAAGAAACGCGCGCGCGTGTGTGTGTATGTCTGTGTGTGTGTGTGTGTGTGTCTGTGTGGGTGTGTGTCTTTTCAGATGATTTGGTCTAATAAAATTTGAACACTTTTATTATTTTTATTTTTATTTTTTAAAGATTTTATTTATTTGACAGTGAGAAACACAGTGAGAGAGGGAACACAAGCAGGGGGAGTGAGAGAGGGAGAAGCAAGCTTCCCGCTGAGCTGGGAGCCCGATGTGGGACTCGATCCCCGGGTCTCCGGGATCATGACCTGAGCCAAAGGCAGTCGCTTAACCAACTGAGCCACCCAGGCGCCGCCATGAACACTTTTATTTTTTTAAGATTAACATTTAATGTGCATTTTACCCTAGCTCACTACAAATGGTATTTCTGCCAAGTTATCAGAGGTGGTAGCCATATTTAAAATGCATCTAACCACATCTAAGATTTGGAGTTAGAACTGAGGTTCATTTTACAAAGATCAATATTACATGACAGTCACTAATCTGGGTTGCATTTGAACCTGGGACTTGGAACCTAAAAGTACCATATCCATAGCACCTTTTCAAAAATCTCTGCATGAAATATTATCTGAGAATGAGCAGACATTGCTATTATAAACACTGTTCAATTGCTTGTTATCTAAATACTGTTAGATGGTTAGGTGTTGAGATCTTTAAAAAATAGCAAGCAGGCATTCGATGTACATTGATTGAGAAGGTTGTTTGACATCCAAGTAAAACTTGTTCTGTGCTTGAGTTACACTTTGAAGTAACTTCCCAGGAACCTGTTGCGCATAGCAACACAGAATATTCCCCAGATTTCCAAAATAATTCAGGGTGTCCAAAGTTCCTGCAAAAGCAAGTGGAGTAGGTTGGGGGTGGGGAAATGAATTTGGGCATAAACTGTGGGTTTGAGAATCAGTCAAAAATAATAATTTCCGTCCAAAATCTACATTACCTCGTTTCTATCTGAGACTGTAAGAAGTCTGTTTCTACACTAACTCTTATGGGGTTTCCGCTGATGGCTGGTTACCACCCCCAAAATTCAGTCACCTATGTTTGTCCAATTGCCCTGGACGGATGGGGGTGGGGCAGGGAGGGCTACACTTCTGACTCTCCTTAGGGCCCTGAGCAGAGCAGTCAGTTGGGTATAATGGAACCCCTGCGTCCAGCTAACTACAGCTGGACAGTGAAGGGAGTGACTAGGGACCTGGGAACAGAATGAGTACATAAGCAACAGTAATTCTTGGCCGTGGTGCTTCACGTAGTCAGAGGGTTTAGAAAAGGGATCTTCACTCTCCTGATTTGAGATTTTAGGTTTTCACTAACGGACAAGTTATAAATTCAGAGGCGAAGGGCTGGGGAAGATTCTAATGCTTTCTGCCAGAAGCCAGCAGAAGATTCTGGCTGAAAAGGGTGACAGCTCAGGGCCTGGCTGCAGGGGCCTGCCCTCCGCACACTCACCGGCTGGCTACTCCATGTCCTCACACACTCAGTCAGCCTCTCTTCACCTTAGGTTGGTCATCTAAAAATAATCTTTACCTCAGGTTGACATGAGAATTAAGCGAAATAATATTTGTACAGTGTTTATCACAGCACCTAGGACATACTAACCTCTCAACTAATTGGGCCTTGTGGGACTATCACTGTTATTTGGTATAAAGAAGCTCATAAAACATCCAGGGCAGCCAAAATAACCCAACTGAAGCCACATACGCTCAGGCAAGGCCTGAAATGAAGAGTATCTCTAACCAGGTGTCTGGATAAACAAAACAGAGGCTCTGAGCTAGCAGCCAGGGGCCTATCTTTTATCTGTTTTCCCAGCGCCTCTGGCGATGCCTTAGACACAGGAGCATTATTTTTTTTTTCAAATATTTCTGAAATTAACTGTACAAAAGAGCAGGGTACAAGGGACAGGAGCAGAAGCAGCATCTTGAAGAATCTGAGGAACTAGATAAAAGCAATTACAAGTGAAAATTCCAGAAACTTCTCTTCAAGTCAATATTCATTCTCTGCAGGTGTGTAAACTTGACACTTTTTTCCCTCCTCTTTCCTACTCTCCTCATCTTTTGGCTGAGATCTGTGATCTCCAAAAATCTCAACCAGATGTAATTCATGACAACAACTGCCAAGCAAATGTGCTTTCGTGCCCTTTTCATTCAATATTTGTGAGCAAGTCAGAGTGTAACAGACACAGGACTAGGTGCCCAAAAATTGTGACCCATTTCAGGGATTCTTGCTCATTCAATGAGTGTTCCCACGGATGAGAGAAACCACAGGCCATGAGAAGGAAATGGGAAAAAATCCTTTCTTTGGGGCCTGGTAACACATCAGACCAGCTTTTGCTATTTGCCACTGGTGTCACTTCCTGGCCATAGACTGAAGTGAGAGAAGAGGAGGAAGTAGATGACTTGGGGGTCTTTCGCCAGCAAAAAGGTGTAGGGATGTAAGGATGTTCTTCTGATGGGAAATACATAGTTCCTGTTTTCATCCCACTTCCAGTGTTTGCTCTGAAATTTCAGTCCTTTAAGTGCTGAGGATTTAGGAAACCTGGCTACAATTGAATCAAGAAGATACAGAATAATTATGAGGTAAGAAGAAATTTTGCTTTGTTTTCTAATTGAGTCACACACAAGCACAGAATTTTCCCCTAAGTTCCCAAAATATTTCATGTGCAACTGACACTCTTCAAAAAAAGTTAATCCTGGACATCCCCTCAAAATTTTTCAAAGTGAGAATGCTAGTTATAAGATTTTAGGTCCAGAAGGTATTAAAAAAATCGTGACCCCAAAACCCAAAAATCAGTTACATTTCAAATAAAATCGTAATTCAGCATTTAGTATCAGATGTATTAATTTCAACAAACAGTAGAGTGACATTTATCAGAATGTAAAAGCAATTTCAGACTTGGAAATACATGTTAAATAAATAGTAAAGAGGGATGTTACAAAAAGTCTCACCAATTTTCCACCTAAAAGCTATGGCAATTCTAAAATTATCCTTAATCCAATTGGCATTTATTACAGTAGCACAAAGTGACTGGAAATCAGAGATGAATAGGATGCAGTCCTTGCCTCACAGAGCTTCAACTTACCCTAGCTTCGCAAGGCAAGGAAAGAAGTAAGCAAATTGGTATAATACAATGCAGCGTATGTTTATTGTTGGCAATCATCCCAGAATGATCTCCTAATCCAATCTGGGGAAAACTGGGGGAAGCCTCTTTGAAGATTATGCATAAGAAAATCCTGAAAGGCAAAGAGGAATTTTCCAGGTGGGAACATGGCAGAAAGAGAGCAATGGCAGAAACCATCATGGATCTCAAGACTACTTGCTGAGGCAGGAATGAAGCACCCACATCGTGTAGGTAGCAGGGAAGGAGACTGGGTAGAGATACAACTGGAAAGTGGGTGAAGGTGGAGACATTGAAAGTCTTGAAGTGACAGGTAGGGTGGAAATATGTCCTGTATTGCCCAGGGAAACCCAGTTCATACCTGTAACCTCAAGGTAATCATTAACAGTGCCCCCTTGCATGCTCAAAAGTGCTCCAAATTGATTGAGTTTTGCAGTCTTCCTTGTGATTGGCCCTAGAATAACACCTGATCCCCGCTCTCCAAGAGCTCACAGGAACAGAAGAGGAAGACACAGAAAGAGCTAGTTATGATATAAATTAAAAGATTATCTGCTGTAAGAATGAGTAAACACTCCCACAAGGGACAGCAATCGAGCAGAGCTCTGGAAGACAAGTAGAAATTAGACAGGGATGCAAGACCATTCTAGGCATAAAAGGTCATGACATGTTGCAGAAAGGTGAGGATCCACATTGGTTGGAAGGGAAGGGATCTCCGTGACCCTGGTGGCAACTGAAGCTGAAAAGTCAGCCTTGAAGACAGTTGTCAAGGGCCTTTGAATGCCACATCAAGAAACCCAGAATTGGAAATAGCAGCCATGAGGAGTCCTCAAAGATTTCTAATCAGGGGACTGATGGAATCCAATTTGGCTTTTGAATCAAAAACTCTAGCTTCTCTGTGGAGGATGGAGTAGAGTGAGGAGATACACAGCGGCTGCACTTCAGATGGAATGGAATTCAATGCTACAAATTTCAAAGCCTGATTGCAATCTTCTATGAAGCTTGATTACTATGACTTTGGGAGTCCAGAAATGAAGAAAAGAGTAGCCTATTTATGAAGGATGGTAAGCACGAAATGGAAGAATATTTACAATCCTAGGAAGATGTGTCAGCCAAACAGTACAAGGGACTGAGGAGACATTACAAAAGATTTGATGAGTTTACTACTCCAAAGGTTATGGCAATGTTTGCATACTATAAATTTTATAATAAATCGCAAGACCAAATGAGCCCATGGAAAGATTTGTGACAGAGCCAGAACTACAATGAAGGAACTTTTGCCTTCACTGGAAGGGATGAAATCGTTTATGATAATGGTGCATTCTAAACCAAGTCTGTGAAATAGCTGGCAAATTGGGAATTTGGGTTTTATTTTGATAAAGTATCCTGCTGGCTGTTTTCATAACCAAAATAGACTGGCCAGGAGCCATAGGAAAGAGAGAAAAACTCATTTGTCTCCTTTGCTCTCTTATCTTTTATTATTTCTTTCTTTTATTTTGGAAGATAGTAACAATGAAATTTTTAAACGAACATCAGTTCAACTCAATAAGCTATATTAAATCTAACGATCAGCAGATGGCAGATAAAGAAACCAGATCACTCTCACATCCAATTGTCAGTGGAAAGGTTAAAAAAAAATGTTCAACAGAGAAGCCGTATTTGCCTAATAATAAGAGCATTTCCTAAGCTTTCTGGAAAGGAGATTCTGTACAGATAAGAAGGTTGTGGGCTACATGAGTCCATTAACAAAAGCACAGATTTTCGCATATTTGTACCATGACGGATAACATTTATTAGGAGTTTTCTCCTATGATTCCAATCTTTAAGAAATTTCTTCTACAAAATTAGGAGTATTTAAGTAACAGATAACTTACTTTTGTGTTGTTTTATTAATCACCATAGCCGTCCTTGCCTATCAAAGTTTCTGATCATTTAAAGAAAATCTCTGTCGTCATACCAAATTGATACGATTTTCGCCAAAAGCAAAGAAACTTGACACTTTACTTTTTAGCCTATAGGGACTTATCTCAGCTTAATGTAATGGTTTCTGTTAGCTTTTTTGAAATACTGAAAATAGCTCAAGGTGTCCATTACAATCTTCAAGGACCCTGAGGGATGTAGAAGCCTTTCACAGGGAGCGTTCACACCAGAGAACAGACTTTCAGAGGGTGATTAAGAATAACCTTGTGTGCAGATATTTCCCCAACTCCTGTCCATTCATTCTTTTTTTCTTAAGATGTTTTTAATTCATTTATTTGAGAGAGAGGGGACATGAGGTGGCAGGAGAGGAGCAGAGGGAGAAGCAGACTCCCTGCTGAGCAGGGAACCAGATGCCTGTGCTCACTCCCGGGATTCCAAGATCATGACCTTAGCGGAAGGCAGACGCTTAACCACCCAGGCACCCCACTGTTCCTTCATTCCTATATTCACCTCATTTGACAAGAGTTTATTGGGCACCATTAGTCATGTATTAGACACTGAAGAAGCCATGAGGGATACAAAGACAAAATTCTCTGCCCTCAAAAAGCTTCTAGCCAGGGAAAGAGAGAGGCGAACGAACCCAGTGCAGTTTAACAGGAACTCGACTGCACACACTCATTCAGCACTATGGCTGCAGAGATATTGTTTCTTAACACTGCCCTGGGGAGCCTTGGAAGTTTTCCAGAGAGGTTAACAAGTGAGCAGAGACGTTACAGTGGAGAGGGAGCCAGCTGGTTGAACAAATGGGATAGGCCTTTCCAGGAAGTGGGAACAGGACATAAAAAGCCTGAAGTCATGGAAAAGAATGAATGGGATGTACAGAAACAACTAGCAACTCGGCAGGAGAGGCAGTGTAGTGCAGTGGTTAAACCCACAGATTGAGACATCAGACCACCTAGGAGGAGGGACTCAGGGCTCCACCACTTAGAAGCCAACGACTTGACACTAGTTTGTTCACCTCTCTAAAGTCTCTGTTTTCCCATCTGTAAAATAGGGACACTTCCTTCTCAGAGTCCTCAAGAAGATCAAGGAGCACTGTAAAACATCCAGCTCCGTGCTTGGTGCTTGGTAACTTGTGCTTATCACATTTGCACTCTTAAAAAGTATAATGACTGTGGAAGAGTAAAGGCGGCAAGATGGCGGGAACCAGAGCCCGAAGGGTTTCTCTGCCATATTAAAAAGGTGTCCCTGCCTTCTGCAGGTCCTTGAGGATTTTTGAGTGGGGAGTAAAAGATTTGATGAGTTTACTATGAAGGTTGATTTGATTTTGAGAGATCACTTTAGCTGTGTGGGATGGATTTAAGAAATAGGAGACTGAAGGCTTAACAAATGACCAACTAGGGGATGACTGCAATGACACCAGCGGCACTTAGTATCACTAAGTGGTAATAGTTAAAATTGTGATTGCCAAGTTGAACCTGCTAAGGAAAGAAAAATATCAGTTTCATTCAGTCACACCCGATCTACAACATTCTGTGAGAACTTCTCTTTCTCAAGTGTTTGTTTTTCTCCTTAGAGCAACAAAGCATCTTTTGAATTAGCATAGCAACCAATGTGGGAACTTGGTTGTCAGCTCAACGTGGGGAATGTATAGAAAGCCCTTTCTAAAGAGTTCCACACCTGTAAAAAGCTTCTTTGCCTTAAACGTGATGACTTAACTAATGGGATAAATAAACCCTCTTTGAAATGCAGAAGCAGCTTAGAAGGAGCCTCTAGGAAGTTGTATTTGATATGCACAAGCATCTTGAAAAATAGTTTCTCTCTCCCAGGCCCCACATGGGGATCCTTGGAAGATAATTCTTCAAGCCCGGCAAGAACACCAGCGGAGCTGGGTCTTCACAGCTTGGTCTCCACCCCCCAGCAGCTGGGCTTTAAGAAGAGTACTTATTGTAAACTGCCTTTTGCCAGAAGTCTCCCGACTTCGACTTCAGGCAAACACAAGGCTGTCAAGGGAGCTGGGGCACTTGGGAAGTGTAAACCAGAAAAAGGAGACCCCCAACCCTAGGGAATCTTCAGGAGATGATGCCAAAGGGATTCGGTCCACCAGAATATAACTCTACATCAGTAGTCCCACTCCTCCAAAAAGGTGTACCATAAAAAAAAAATAAAATAAAATAAAAAAATTACTGGATAGATACTTAGAAAGGGAAAGCCAAAACAGCTTTAAATAAAAGTTTTTAGGTGAGGAGGCAGGAAATCAGAAAGTATTTGGAAAAAAAGGAAAAGACCCTTAGAGCTGAAAGCGAAGTGCTGTATTTGAAGCTAATATGTTTTGCCCAAATGGTTTCTTCACAGCCTCTTAAGTGACAGCTTTTTCCCCTACTGAAGACCACCCAGATGTGATAATTTGGTGTTGGACTTGTCTTACTGGCATTTAGAAAGGCAGCTGCCTGCAGCCCAGGGAGTGAGAAGCAACCCACTGGGAGGGCAACTCTAGTCAAATGAAAAGTTCAAGGTAATTGGTGTCACAATCACCACTGCTGGAAAGAGTCCTGTATTTTTCACCCCAGTCTTCTCTGGAGCCCTTGGAAACTCCTGAAAAGTAGCGGAAGAAAAAAATCCTACAGTATCAACTAAAAAAAATGGCATTTTTTGGTGTCTTTTTCTTTTTAATGTCTGTCTGTATTTTCCATGAAAGTTACTTATTTACAATGAAAAGTTAATTTTCCTATAATTTTACTCTTCTATAATGTATTTGTGTCCAATGTTTTCACCAGAATCGTACAGAACTTATTAGAAATCAGTTGTAAATTGATTGCACTGTTACAATATAATCACCCTCTTGGTCTTTCAGCAAACTTCAGTAAAACTTACTCTACATGCAAAAGAAAAAACAAAAGTTATATCCCTATATAAATGTCAGAGGTATGCAAGATCCATGGATGCAGCTGTCCTCAATGAAAATAGGTGTAGAAACACAACTGAGGAACTGTCACTAATAGGAAAAATATTATGACTCTAATAAATGTGAAAAAGAAGAAAGGGATTATTCAAATCCAAAAGGAAGTACTCTGTGGAAAGTTTTGTTTTTTGACACAGGAAACAAGAAACAAAACACAGCGAGAGAAACACTCATGAATGGTTCAATCTAGAAGTGTTAATAGGAGTTTACTGAGAAAAACAAATGTATTAGTGGGTCATAGAGCAGATGAAGAGATGTGGTTTAAGGAGTAAAATTCAGATGTCTTGCGTTATTGTTATTTCCAAAGTAAATATTGATAGTGGGGTTTTTAAAAGTGTAAAACATTATGAAAATCTAGTCCCCATGGAAAGGTCCTTTATGTGCTGTATTGTGTGTGTGCATGTATGTGTGTGTGTGTGTGTGTGTGTGTGTGTGTGTGTGTGTGTGTGTGTGTGTTTAACGCAAAGCACAAGGAACCAGCATGGTTCTTCTTCATAGAAATTTTCAATATAAAATATAGCAGGATGGGGCACCTGGGTGGCTCAGTTGGTTAAGCAACTGCCTTGTCTCAGGTCATGATCCTGGAGTAAGTACCAGGATTGAGTCCCACATGGGGCTCCCTGCTCAGCAGGTGGGCTGCTTTTCCCTCTGACCTTCCCACCACTGCTTTCTCTTGTTCTCTCTCTCTCTCTCTCTCTCTGATAAATAAATAAATAAAATCTTTTTAAAATAAATAAACAAATAATAAAATGTAGCAGGACAAGAATAAAGAGGCCTATACTATAAAACTATGGGAGAAATATTCTGAACAGTATTATGGAAGAAGATTGTTAAAGACTTTCTTTGATCAATATATCAGAAATTAGTGTGCCATGTTGAATAAGCAAGCAGAACATAAAAATTCACCTCTCAGCCAGAGTTGTCTGTTAAAGAAACATCTGTAATGGACAAAAAATTTATCATAGCTTTATTTTTTTAATAAAAATATTCTCTAGTATTTTCTCTTACATCATTCAATATTCCTTGTAGGATAAACTAACTCCTTTCAGAGATAAGAGTCACAAAAAAAAGTGTATCTTTTCTAATGAACTAGTAGTCCTTTCCTTATTTGACAATGAAAGTCCTGTAACACAACATATTTCTCCCTTTGCCTTGGGTACCAGGAAGCTCTGAGAAAATTTGCTTCCCCCAGGGTCTACTGATATCATTATCCATTGTTCTTCCTCCTTTGATGTTTATCTTTCACTGTTTTATTTTTGTGTTAAAATTCTTCTTATTGTGTCCTTTGAAAGCTGTTCTTTCATTCAAAGTTGGAAGAGAAGGTGGAAGGAAAGTAGAAAAAAGAAGATTGAGTATTTTGTTTTGTTCCATTCAGGATAATGCTGACTACTGTCCTTTCTTCAAAGTGGAGAAAAGGAGGATAAAAGGGCAAAGAATTCTGGAGCAGTGTTTCTGCATTTGGAGAAACAAGAAAACACAACCCTGGCTTTGCAAAACTTAACTTTGGTCTGGAGTCGTACTCCCCCCCACTGTCTCTTTTAAAAGTAATAAACAATAACAGAAAGCCTCTGACTGTGCAATCAGGCAGACTTCCTCTGAGACCCCAGCTCTGCCACTTGGCAGCTCAGTAACTTCGGGCAAACCACTTCTCTCTCTGGGCCTCTGGTAAGAATACCTTGTTAGCAGAGTTGATACTGAAATTAAATAAGATCGTGTAGATGGAAGCACATGGCATAAGGGACACTCCGCAAGTGAGGTCCATCTCCTTTTTTCTTCCTTTTACTTCCCCCAAAGGCACATTCTTTTTCAATTTCTAAACCGTCAGACATGGAGAAGAATCTTTTGCCCAAATGGTTTCGTCTAAGGAGAAGAATCCAGTGTGGCAGCTGATGACAGCCAACAGCCATCACTAAAGACCTTTCTCATTCATTTTTTCTCCCTTAGAGCCCATTTGGGGTTTAGAGGGGGAGGGCAGAGGGCTGGGAGGAGGGACCTGTAGCCAACTGAGTGAATTAATAATCAACTTTCCTATTCTTATTAAATAAAATAATATATAAAGGCCAATTACAACGTCAGCTTGAGCTTTCCCTTGCTACCAACATTCATTGAAGTAAATTAAGTCAAAAGTAAAAACAACTGAATCCTTTAAATAGCCTGAACAGCCTTATGGCCTGTAGGGTTCAGGGTTCAAATGTCCTGGAGGGCACGAGAAAGTTTGTCTTACTACCTTGACTAACTTGTAGGAGTCTGGAGCACTTCCAATGAGATGTCACTGGTTCCGTGGCTAATGTGGTAGCCATTTCTGATAAAAAGCTACTGGGCCCAAGATACACTAACATTAATGGCATCAAAGGCAAAGGGTGCAGTCTTCATGGAGAAGGAGCTGTGGGCAGTGGTCACCATGCTGACCACTGAACATGCTGAACACATGCTAAACATGATGTGATGAGCACTGGGTGTTATAGGCAACTGATGAATTACTGAACTCTACATCTGAAACTAATGACGTTTCAAGTACAGAAACTCAATTTTTTAAGTGTTTCACAGATTCTATGGTCTGACACATCCCAATCAAGATTCAGTTAAAATATATATTCATATCTAAATTTATTAATTTTTTCATGGGAAAGGGACATGCTTTTTCAATGTCTGAAATACTTAGGTCCATCCACCAAGTAGAATGTCTTTTTGCAGTTATCACTCTATTCTGATTCTCTTTTAAAAATGTCTTACAATTTTATTTCTCAATTATACTTCAGTAAAGCTGAAAAAAAAAGTACATTATTCTGAGAACCATTTTATAAATCTACATAGACCTAAATAGCTTACTTCTTTTAACTGCTATAGACTTTTCTCTAGTATGGCTATAGCATATGTTATGCCTTCCCTTCTTGTACAGGTGCACAAGGGAGTCTCTAAAGTATACATCTCGAGGGAGAATTTCTTGTTTGTAGGTGTAGGACTTCTGATATGACTGTACCAGTCCACACTCCAGCAGCAACACTTACATTTTCTTCCCCACGTTTTCACCTGCATATTTCTGAACAACAAATAGCATTAGACTTCTTAATTTTCCCAAACTCATGAAAGTGAAACTAAATCTCATTGATATTTTATTCTGAAAACTATGAGTGAATATGAGCATCATCTTATATATTTATTAGCCATTAGATACCCTGTGGCTTACTGGGAATTTCTTGTTCATTTTTTTGCCCACTTTCCTATAGGTTATTTTTGGGTTTTTTTATTAACTTGATAGCAATTCTTAAGTGTATTTTCACATATTTTACATATTTACATAGTTTAGATAGTTCAGGTAATAATCCTTTTCCTACTGTTTATGTTACAAATACACTGTTCTGGTCCGCTATATGTCTTTCAACATTATCTCCTTTGACATTCAGAAGCCTAAATTTTAACATAATCAAAGTCATCGATCTTTTCCAATGTCATTTATGGTTTTTATACATTGCTTAAGTTTTTCCCTACCCTAAAATCTTAAAAATATTCCTTATATTTTCTTCCAGTTGTTCTAATTCTTAAAAGTTAAATTATTTATCAGAAATCTTACTAACAGACAAAGAATCAGTACAGGGAGAAGAGTGATCATGGGAAATAGTTGACAGACACCATGGTAGAACCACTGAGCAAAATTTCCCACACAGTGGACAACACTTCTCAAGGTACCAAAATTTGTGGATTTTGTCCAGGGAAGCTAAACACAGCCAAATTCTTACTCTTTGGATTCTGTTTCATCTAGATGTCATGCTGACCTTCAGTTAACACCTCTTTTTTCAGATAATTCATTAGACCTCAGATATTGTAGCTGATTCTAATCATTTATGCAACTCTTTGGCTTTTCCAAAGTGATATCATTGCTATATCATCATAAGAGGGCCTCCCTGAGCTTCATAGCCTGGTCAACATTGACTAGACATGAGTGAGTCCTGTTCTTCCCAGCCAAATGTATATAAATAATCTCTTGAGGTATTTCTCTAGATAGCTAATCTCACACAGTATGTGTGGTCCTTCCTAGTCTCACTCACTTTCATGTCTACTAAACACTTCAGAATTCCAGTGATGCCTTACCTCACCCTATGTTCTGAAAATTAAAAGAATTTTGTAATAAACAGGGGAGTTTGGAAAGAACAGTGATCAAGCAGTCTCTCTGGCACTGATAAAGGGACACAATCAATTTAAGAGAAATGCTTGGTTAACTTGTCAATACAATCCATATTGGGCATTTTTCTTTTTCAGATTCTATATGTCCACTGAGCAGTCTTCACTTGAGCCAGAACTGTGAGCTTGCCTCCGGGTGTTTCAGAATCCTAGTTGTGGACCCTGAGTTCCACCTTCTCCAGCACCGTGTTTGCTTCTGGTATTTTCCAAACCAGTGCTTCTGCCTACTCTAAGTATTTCTCATCAAATAGTCTGAAGGCAGAATATCAAGATGCTATCAATGGACTGATTCTTTTTTTTTTTTTTTAAGATTTTATTTATTTATTTGACAGAGAGAAACACAGCGAGAGAGGGAACACAAGCAGGGGGAGTGAGAGAGGGAGAAGCAGGCTTCCCGCCGAGCAGGGAGCCCAATGTGGGGCTCGATCCGGGGTCTCCAGGATCATGACCTGAGCCGAAGGCAGTGGCTTAACCAACTGAGCCACCCAGGCGCCCCCAATGGACTGATTCTATACTTTTGTCTGAACAGGGGCCCCTGCTCTTTTGTCAGCCTCGGAGGGTACTCCTCGACCCCAGCATGTCTTACACATATGCCCTGGCTCCAGTTCTGATAGGGATTTGCCTTTCTAAAGATTCCTGAGAACTCAGAATACCGGCAATGTCACAACAGCCGTCTTTGGACCATATGTGAGGGAAAGGCTCAACAGCATGGAGGTTTTCTCTAATGCCAGCTGTTCTCTTCAGGTTTGTCATGAAGTCATATGCTACAGGGCATGAATTCCACACGATGGTTTGTACAATCTTGTGTACCTCTTTCTGGCTCTTGAATCTCTCTGTGTCTGTGGGCAAGTCATTTTACCCTCCTTAACGTGAATTTCTATATTCTCTAGATGAATGGGATGGACTAGATGGTTTTCATGGGCCCTCCCTCCTGTCACTTCCTATGATCCCATGAAACTTATGAGTTTACTTCAAGTTCCATTATCAGCATTCAAGATGTGTCAAGAATCAAGCACATTTCTGTATGCAGCTTGTGAAATCTTTCCCATTATTTTATAGTCACATTTTGTGTAACAACTACTAGAAAAACCCGTCAAAGATTATATTTACTGAGATATAACTGACATATAACATTACATTACTTTCAGGTGCGCCACATAATGACTTGATATATGTATATATTGCAAGATGATCACTGCAGTAAATCTCATTAACATTCATAAACACACACAGTCACAAATTTTTTCTTGTGATGAGAACTTTTAGGATGTATTTTTTTTTAGTAACTTCCAAATACACTCTACAGTATTATTAACCATAGTCACCAGACTGTACATTAGAACCCCAGGATTTATTTATTCTGTAACTAGAAATTTGTAACTTTTGACTGCCTTCACCCATTTCACCTGTCCTCCATCCTCCCAGACCCCACGTCTGGCAACCACCAAACTGTTCTCTGTAACTATGAGATTGGGGTTTTTTGTTTTGTTTTGAGTTTTGTTTTGTTTAGATTCCACATATGAGATCAAACAGTATATTTCTTTCTCCATCTGGCGTGTTTCATTCGGTATAATACCCTCAAAGTCCATCCACGTCGTTGCAAATAGAAAAATTTCCTTCTTTTTTATAGCAGAATAACATTCCAACACTTGTATATGTATACCACATCTTCTTTACCCATTCATCCATTGATAGACACTTGATAAAGTGTAAAGATTTTTTAAAATGTTGGTAACTTGATGCATCTAAAGAAAACTAAAAACTTTCTGGCTCTAGCTGCCTAGGCTCTTTCAATTTTAGAAGCACATCAACTTGAATCACTACCATTATGATTCAGTTGTACACTCTTGGTTGCAAAGAGAGGGCCCAACAGACAACCACCAGTGGTGATCAGAGAATAGTAGATCGGGGCCCAGAGCCAAACCTCAGTGAACCTCCGTAGCACTTAAGCATAATCAGTAACTGTAAGAGTCCCTTCCTAAAGAGTTTTGTAAAGCCAATTAATCCCACTTGCTGTTTACCAAATTAGTGTATATCTGAACATAGCTTCTTCTCTCCATTGAATTTTAGGTCTACATGTGAACAAGACCGTTTCTGATCTATTAGTGAAGCCATTTTTACTTCCTGAAAATAGTTTTACTTATCAAAATCTCTCCTCCCCTGGATTTAATGTCTCTCTCTCAGCCAAGTCCAATAAAAAGGGGATAGGTTTGGGTATCATACAAACCTTGTTCTGAAATCACACTGTGCCAGGATTTAGGATACAAAGGAAAATAAGTTATGGTCCCCAGGCTAGAGGATATTGTGGTGGCAGCAGTGTGAGTAAGGGGGTGACACATAGGAAAAGCTTACTCTGCCCGAGCTAGCTGACTGAGTTTCACTTTGTGGGTTGCAGTCTGGTGGCTTGTATCTGATCACCTCAGATCTCAGGACTCCTTTCCTAGTCTGTACTTTTTTTGTCTACATCCTTTTCAAGGAAGCTCCCTGATAAGCTAAAAAAGACCATGGAAAGCACAACTTGTTGGTGTTATGATGCTCTGGAAATTATGCCTAAATTCCTACTTTAACAAGAGCATCATGGCGCCCACTGCTGTGCCAGATAGTGGGGGCGTACCTGAGTGTACTGCTCACAGGTCTCCTGTGGGACCCACTATTATAATAGCCTCTTAAATGTAGAAAGAAACAGGGTTGAGGAGCCCCTCCCTCCAGGCAGAGAATGATTCTTGCTCAGAATTCTCTTCCTCCTGATGATAGCGTGAAAGACTCACAAAGCCAAGAAAAAACACAGGAACAGAGGTCTAGAGAGAAGAGTTTAAATTCTGAGGGCAGTGGGAGGGGGCATACGGAAAAGGTGATGAACACCAGGATTGAAAACATTGTGACAACATAAATAATCATTTTTATTAGATCGTTCTAAATTATTAAGCATAGATTAGCAGTTATAGAGAAAAATTTTAGAGGGTCCAGAGAATAGCCAATTAGAGAACTGATAAACATTTTCAATTTTTTTAAAGGAGGTTTTAAATTAAATCTCAATTGCTTAACTATAATGGTGTAAAGAATTAAAATGCTCAGGTTCATGATCACCCCCTCGGCATTAGGCAGTGTTTTTGCACTGAGGATACAGTGCTGTGAGACTGGGATAAGATACAAGTATGGAGGGTGCCTGGGTGGCTCAGTGGGTTAAGACCTCTGCTTTCAGCTCAGGTCATGATCTCAGGGTCCTGGGATTGAGGCCCACGTTGGGCTCTCTGCTCAGCAGGAAGCCTGCTTCCTCCTCTCTCTCTGCCTGCCTCTCTGCCTACTTGTGATCTCTCTCTCTGGCAAATAAATAAATAAAGTCTTTTAAATAAATTAAAAAAAAAGATACAAGTATGGATTCTGCCCTCATAAGGACAGTAATTAAAGAGTGCACAAAATAAATGTGTAACTCCATTTTGTCAGAAGGACCATGAAGGAAACTCACAAGGCATTACAGGTAATAGGAGCAATAACGGGGTGCCTACACTGTCTGGGACAAAATCACTATAAAGCCTTATAGAATGCAAGGCATTGTAAGAGGTCAGTAAGTAGGATCCCGATGGTTCAGAACATCAAATTATTTCAACAGAGCTATTATACTTGTAGTCCAGAGATAACAGGAAGGGAGGAAGACCAAAGGGTCATTCTTGGCACCTATATCTTTCTTTTGGTGGTGACACCAGAGACCAAGGCCCAGTCTTCAGCTCAGCTGGTCCATCCATCTAGAGCTGTACTGGTTCCCACAGTATAGACCAGAAAAGACTGATGAAGTGCAGTTTTTTAATTTACTATAGGGGTACACCCTTCTAGTGCTTGGAATTTTTATGGCTACTAATTCTTAAAGTACCCTTTGAGGCCTCTGAAGGCCTCTGAAGCTGGGGCTTTCCTATTGGAGATTCTGATCTTCTCTTGTACATGCTCATGCTCCTTTATTTCTCTTCCCAGAAGATAATCTTCTCTCAAAGTTCTGAGGATGCTTCTCTGGTGAACCTGCAGAACAATTCCACAATCTAGGCTGCATATCAAATTAGCTTAGAAATCCCTTGCTCAGTACCAATTAATGATATAAACAAGACTGTTTAAAATACTTACAGGCACTCCAAAAATACCACTTAAAATACAGATATTTGACATACTAACACAAATCATTCTTATCTAGTTAATTCACAGGTATTTGAATGAATGAAGAAGGAATAATTGAATCAACAAGCAAAAGAAGATTGAACTCACAGGTAACTTTGAGGTCATATATTTATTTGATATAGGGAAAAAATCTGTGGGGTTTTTTTGTTGTTTTTTTTTTTAATTCCAGTATAATTAACATACAAAATTATATTAGTTTTAGGGGTACAATATGGTGATTCAACCATTCTATACATTACTCAGTGTTCATTGTGATGAGTGTACGCAATCTCCTTCACCTGTTTTGCCCATCCCACCACCCACCTTCCCTCTCATAACCATCTATTTGTTTTCTACAGTTTTCTATAGTTAAGAGTCTGTTTTTTTGGTTTCTCTCTCTCTCTCTCTTTTTTCCCTTTGTTCATTTGTTTTGTTTCCTAAATTCCACATATGAGTGAAATCGTATGGTATTTGTCTTTCTCTGTCCAGCTTACTATTATTGTTTTTAAGATTTTATTTATTCACTCAACAGAAAGAGAGAGAGAGGAGAGAGAGAGAGAGAGAGAGAGAGAGAGAGAGAGAGCGCAAAAGCAGGCAGAGTGGCAGGCAGAAAGAGAGGGCGAAGCAGGCTCTCTACTGATTAGAGAGCCTGACGTGAGGCTTGATCTCATGATCCTGGGATCATGACCTGAGCTGAAGGCAGACACTTAACTGAGGCTCCTGGATGCCCCTGACTGGCTTATTTTGCTTAACATTCTACTTTCTTGATCCAGCCATGTTGTTGCAAAAGGCAAGATATTTTTCTTTTTCATGGCTGAATAATATTCGTGTGTGTATGTGTGTGTGTGTGTGTCCCACATCTTCTTTATGCATTCACCTACCAATGGGCACTTGGCTGCTTCCATAATTTGGCTCTTGTAAATAATGTTACAATAAACATAATCTCTTCAAATCAGTGTTTTTGTATTCTTTGGGTAAATATCCAGTAGTGCAGTTACTGGATTGTAGGGTAGTTCTACTTTTAATTTTTTAAGGAAACTCCATACCATCTCCCACAGTGGCCACATTAGTTCCCATTCCCACCAACGAGGGTCCCTTTCTCTCCACAGCCTCTCCAACACTTGTTGTTTCTTGAAGATCCATCTTTTTAAAAGAAAATGGCTAACTTTCCGACTTCCCAGTAGTTTAAACTCTCCATTCCCTCCCCTGCCTCAGTCACAGATCCAAATTATTTACTACAATCAATCTTTATATGACCCAAAGTACTTCTGGTAGTAAAGCTGGATACCACCAAAACCAGTTTTTTTTTTTCAACTATAGTTTAGGAATGCTTCATACTATTTAAAGTATTGGGGTGAGGGGTGACTCTCTTTTCCTCCTCAAGAACTCTTTAACTATATGTTTGCATTCTGTCAGTAATTTTCAACAAATTACTGCAACCAGGTTTTACGCCATCCAAATGACCATCTTTCAAATTTGGATTTGTGATTTCAACTGCAGTGGTGTCAAGTCCTATTACTTTAAACACTAAACACTAGAAAGAAAAGAATGGAGGTGGTTTTAAAATGCAAGTGATATGTTCACACCATGTGGAAACCAAATGAAATCACGGTGCACTCTAAACAAGTTTTTGCAGGGGTTCAAATAGAGAATCTCATTGCACAACATGCTACAGCATCAGAGGGCCAAACTTAGTAGAATGAAGATGTGTTCTTGCTGCTAGATTCGCAAGCGATGATTTGATTTTGACAAAACCTACCATTAAATGCTGTTAATTTTCATTTGTATGGGCTCTTCAGTTTTATTTTTTGTTTAGCATGTAATTGAGTTCTAGTACAGTTGTACAGGAGCTATAAATACAAGGGTGTCACGTCTTATTTTCTATTTTTACACACTTAAATAAAATAAAAATAATTTAAGTAAGCACTTAAAGCCTTAGAGATGTTTTTCTCTTGAAAGGGGTCCATACGTTACTTTTGAGAAACACTATTTTAAACCAGCATTTTTCAATGTTTCTGTCCTGTGAGTCCTCTTCCCTATTATTTCATGAACCATTTAGGCATCTTTTAGTCATTTAAAAAAATTTTCATATGCTGCAGAAAATGAAGAGAGTTCACAGAAACTATTATGTTTTAAATAAGTATGTTATTGAAGTATATTTTGTGGAATTTATTTTAAGCTGATCTTTAATAATATTTACAACACAAAAATATACAAACAAAATATTTTTGTCTTATGTCGTGGACTTCTATTGCATGATTTCTTTAGAATCCATTGTTAAGGAGGGACATCTGAGTAGTGCAGTTGGATAAGCTTTCCACTTTTGGTTTCCACTCAAGTTGTGACATCATGGGTCATGGGATCGAGCACCACATTAGGCTCTCTACTGAGCATGGAATCTGCCTGAGATTCTGTCTCCCTCTCCCTCTGACCCTCCCACTCATGCTCATGCTCTCTTCCAGAAATAAATAAATAAACCTTAATTTTAAAAAAAAGAAAAAGACTCGATTATTAAGGAAAAGCATCCTTTGTTGACAAGCTTAATATTGACAATCTCTGTCTTTGGATTTTGTACTACGTGCATGCTTAAGCATAGATGGAAATATAACTCCATATAGGCCCATCAGAAATTGACATAAGATACTTTCATTTCTTGATGCTTTTAGTTCTTGCATTTTGTACTTAAAAACCAACTGAGTTTTTTTAAAAGAATTTGTTTTGTTTGTAACTAATGAGGTAAGAGGGAAAAAGTGTGAGGCTCTCATTTGTAAACACACGTCTACTACTGTTATATGTGGCGGTTGAATCTTTATAATAAATTGAAGGTCAATTGTTTTCTCTTTCACCTCTGAGTTTTGTGTTCTAGATTTATGTATTGATGCTGTATAAGAATTCTCATTACACAAGGGCGCCTGGGTGGCTCCGTGGGTTAAAGCCTCTGCCTTCAGCTCAGGTCATGATCTCAGGGTCCTGGGATCGAGGCTGCATCCGGCAGCTCTCTGCTCAGCAGGAAGCCTGTTTCCTCCACTCGCTCCCTGCCTCTCTGCCTACTTGTGGTCTCTCCCTCTGTCAAATAAATAAATAAATAAGAATTCTCATTACACAAATGTAATCTCCGCATAGGGTGATCGTCCTCCTAAGTCGTAGGCAGAAAAAACATCACAATATTTCTCTTTGATTCATTTTATTCAAGGCCATTTCTCTTCTATCTTAAAAAAAAATTCCTAAAGGAAAAATAAAATAAGATAAAAACAGAGAGAGAGGAAAACCATAAGGACTCTCAACCATAGGGAAGAAACAGCATGGCTGGAGGGAAGGTGGGGAGGGAATGAGGTAACTGGGTTATGGGCATTAAGGGGGGCACTTGATGTACAGAGCACTAGGTGTTATATACAACTGATCAATCGCTAAAGTCTTCCCCTGAAACTAATAATACACTATATGTTAACTAACTTGAATTTAATTTTTAAAAAGATAAAAGAAAAAAGGAAAAAAAAATCCCTGTGTGAATGAGAATTTAAGCAACTCAAAGTTGTACTGCAGTCAACATCACTCTCTGATGAGTAAGGAGTTAAGTGCCTGCTCATGAGATGTGGGATGTCTGTGACCAGCTCTGTAGGCTCACTCAGCACACACTCAGGGACTTTTAAACTCCCACTGTGAACTGAAAAAAAAACTTTTAAATGATTTTATTTCCCACTTTTTAAGAAGTAGAAATTGATACTGTCTTTTACAACGCACCTACCTCTAATACAGAGCACCAATTGGGATATGCTGATTTAAGCCATTCAACACATCTCTTATCCTATTTCACTGAAGTCTTCCTAAAGACTTAGTTGCCTCTGATAATCTGCTCTGGTGCTTTAAAATCCTGATGTTAAGGAAGTCCTTTCCCGGCAAGTCACTTAACCTCTCAGGACCTCAGATTTCTCATTTAGAAAATGAAGGGGTTTGGATAAGATTCTTTTTAAAGTCCCACCTAGAATTAGAATGCTGTGATTTTTGTGTTATCTAAAGCTTTAGTTTTCATAACTGTTTAGTATCAGGACAATGTTTTAAAACAAATCCAAATGAGAAATCCTTAATATATAAAGCACATAAAAGTGAAGCTGAGAAGCTCAAGGTCTGCAGAACACAATTTGAAACCACTGATCTAAAGCTTTCTTTTAAAAATGCTTTCCTTTTTTCTTTGTCTCAGTGGAAAAGGAAAACATCTGGAAAGGATCCACCATATTAGTTTCCCTATGTGTACACCAGAACATATGTATTAAGTCACCTGTCAGCTTTTCTTCCCCAGATTAAATAGCCATTGTAAGTCCCATTTCCCATCCCTTTTAAATACATTCCCCCTCTTTTTTAAATGAACCTTCTTTAGTCTCTGCAGTACTTTATTAAAATGTAAAGTTACAAACCAACCACAATCTCTGAGAAGAGCCAAATGTAGCAAAAGGATTGTGCTATTCTTACTCCCAACACACTCTAAGTTGTTTCCTTTTTAATAACCACATTCCATTGCTGCCTCCCATTGGTTGGACCCACACTTGTGGTTTGTTTCTTTGTTTTTTTTTTTAATCTTTTTTTCTGTTTGTCTTTCTATCTTTCTTCCTTTCTCTGTCTCTCTCTCTGTCTCTGTCTCTCTCTCTCTCTCTTTCTTCTTTTTAGCTTTCTTTTTCTTCTTCTCCTCTTTCTTTTTCTTCTTCTTCTTCTGGCTAAACTTGTTATATCTAGTCAAGTTATTTTCCACCTAATACCCATATATTTTGTTATTGTCCTCATGGGCCCATTGAAGTGTTTCCTATTGAATATAACTCTTTTTAATGGAGTATTTCCTTCATTAGGTAAGGTCACTGAAGTTTTCTTCTGCCTTCCAGCATACCTCACCCAACTTCATAACCAATGTGAATGTTCTCTAATTTCTTGTTGAAGCTGTAGACTAATAAAATGTCAATTGCCTAAAATGATTCTACATAGGAGGTGTGTTATAGGACGAACTGCATCCCATGAAATTCATATGTTGAAGCCCTATCCCCCAGTATCTCAAAATGTAATTATATTTGGATACACAGTCTTCAAAGAACTCATTGAATTAAAATGAGGCCATTTGGGTAGGTCCTAATGAAATTTGTCACAAAGAGACAGCTGGGGTTTCAACACAGAAATAAACAGAGAAAAGACCATGTGAGGACACAGCAAGAAGGTGACCATCTCCAAGCCAAGGAGAGAGGTCTCAGAGGAAACCAAATCTGCTGACACCTTCATTTTGGATTTCCAGCCTCCAGAGCTGTGAGAAAATTAATGTTTGCTGTTGAAACCACCCAGTCCGTGGTATTTTGTTACAACAGCCTGAGTAGACTAATACAAGCTACTCTACTCATGACATGGTGCAGTCCCTTGGGGCTCACCAAGGAGTCTCCACCATTACAGAGAAGGCACAGACACTCATAACTCAAGCCGGAATCGGTTATAAAGGAAGATCTGAGCAAAGTAGCCTGGGAGCAACAAGGGAGCTGAATTTTTTTCCGTTGGGGGATTGAGGCTTGAAACAGGAGATGTCACCTGAGGAGAATCTTCAAAGATAGGCAAAATTCCAATCATGGGAGGTAAGGAGGAGGGTGGCACTTGGAGTGGGGGAAGGACAGAGCTTCATGAGTGTAGCTATACCTGGAGACAAGGTCAGTGGTTCACAAACCTAGCTAAATGTCAGAACTACCTGGAAGCTTTTCAAAAAATACATAGATCTGGAGGCCCCACTCCTTATCTGCTGAGTCAGGAGTTCCGAGAAAATATCCTGGAATCTTTATTTTAACCAACTTCTCAAGTGAGTTGTATCAACCTCATCAAGTGTGAAGATTCCTTTTGAATAAAAACATCTCACTGCCTGCTCCCTCTCCCCTGTAACCACTGTATTTCTGTTGAATGAGAAAATACATAATGACAGAAAAAATTATTATGAGTTTAGCAATGATTTCAAGTGAATTTGTATTTTATTACATAGAATGAAATCCACAGGTTTAAAACTGACATGAACATACCATTTTTATGTAAGCACATATATATAGGACATTATTTATTCAACTTGCAGAAATGCAGGTGGCAAATAGGGCTTCTACCTCCTTCTCAACCATGAGTCCTCAGCCTTACACTAAAGTCCATCCACAGTTTCTGAATCAGGAACTATGGGTCCAGTGACAGCTCCTACACCAAATTATACTATGGACCTGTAAAGCATTGGAATTTTTCCATCACAGACCCTGTAAATGAAGAAGAATAGAAGTAGAGGGGGACAAAGGCAGAAATAGGGACTGCCATCACAACTCCTGCTCAGATAGGTGATCCTCCTTATTATGGTGGCCACATGGATGGTGGAATAAGGTGACAGTAGTGTTTTTCTCATCAGCTAAGACCTAGAGCCAAGGTCTTAGGAGGAGGGGAAGGGGACAAAGGGCTCAACTGGTGTCTGTCTGTTTCTTCCTCTCCCCTTTTTCCTAATTTCTCTGAGAAGGTGGTCATCTTGTTTAAGTTTTGGGTTTGTTTTTTTTTTTAACTGAAACATGAAATACTCCCTTCTGAAGTGATGAAAGTAATTCCTACTTGTTAGGGTACAGATTAGGTGAAATCATTTATGTAAAGTACAAAACCTGATATTGGACTCTACCATATCCACCAGCCCCCCTCCCACCCCACCAACACATGTATAAACTTTTTGGCATATATTTGGAAGCTGGGTCCTTTAAGGCAGTCTTCCTAAGGTTTTCTAAGTCCAAAGCTTACCTCAGAAAAGCTCTGTTTCAATTAAAAAAAAACAAAACCTCAGACCAATAGGTGCCTATTTCCATAATTCAACAGCCAGTGACCCCCCCCAGATGAGCTCTTCCCAAAGTCAGTGATCCACGGTTGCACAGCACACTTTTGCTCAAGTGAATGGGAGGTCACATGTAGTGTCCCATATAGCACCTGCTGTTCTTTCTAGATTCTTCTCCCTTCAGCCTTGAAAGTCACTTTCTCCAGAAAAGGTGACTCTGACCTCCCCCCTGACATCCCTCTCATAAATACTTCATTTAGTTTCCCTCAGTATCTCTGCTATATTTCTTTCTTTCTCTCATTCATTCTTTCATTCATTCATTCATTCATCTAATCAGAAAAACACAAATCATTCCAGGACTTATTTTAGACACTGAATGGATAGGCAAGGTCTCAGTCTCCTGGGCCTGCCATTCTAGGAGGCAGAAGACAGTAAAACTTCAATATACAGCATGTCAGGTGGGGATAAATGCTACAAGGAAAAACCAAAGCAGTGTAAGAAAGCAAATGGGGATATTGCTATTTGGGTAGGACAGTCAAGAAGACCTCACTGAGGTAGTGTCTGAGCAGAAACCTGAAGAAATGAATGTATACGCCAGCAGGATATCTGGGAAGAGAGTTCCAGGCAGCATCTTTTTTTCCCCACAATGGCAGGGGTCTTGTGGTTTTCAGTTTCTCTGCCGCTTGTTACAGGCTGAATTGTGTCACTCCAGAAAAGATATGCCGGGGTCCTAACTAACTGCCAGGACTTCCGAATGTGACCTTATTTGGAGATAGGGTCTCAGCAGAGGTGATCGAGTTAAAGTGAGGTCATCAGGATAGGCCCTGCTCCAATATGACTGCTGTCCTTAGAAAAAGAAAAAAATTTAGACAGAGGCACACAGGAAAACACCATGCAGAGATCAAGGCAGAGGTGGGGCACTAATGGCCAGCAAATGACCAACTCTAGGAGAGAGACCTGGAATAGATTCTCCCTCACGACCCTCAGAACCAGCCAGTGGCCCCACTTGGAAATGGCACTTCCAGCCTCCAGAACTGTGACAATAAATTTCTGCCCTTCAAGCCTGAGTGGCGTAAACAAAGTTGTAGTGCTTTATCACGGCAGCCCTAGGAAACTAATATAGCCGTGTATCGCAATGAAGGTCGCATACAGACCACTGCCTTATCCAGTTCTGAGGATAAAGCCCTGGTTACGGGGCTCTGCATACCCTTAGGTGGCTCTAACTGCCCCTAACTGGACTGCCCATTTTCCAGGCTTACTTTCTCAATCCATTCTCCACAGTCCTGTCCTGATCTCTCTAAAATGAAAATGGGATCATCTCACTGGCTCACAAGCCTTCACCTGCTTCTCGTTGTCTTCAGGGTACAATCCGAATTTCTCAGCTTCGGTACCAAAAACCACAGGATCCAGCCCCGATTTACCTCTCCAACTTTGCTTCTCTCCTCTCTGCCCACTCCTCTGGTGGCCTAACTTCCACTCATCCTGAGGCCTCAATTTAGTTACCACCTACACTGGGAACCTTCTGAAGATCCTTAAGACCGGGTTCGGTGTCCCTCCCATGAATTTCCAGAAGTGGTTGTCTTGAATGCTGTTGCTGCATTTATTATAGTGTGCCCAAGGCCTCTTAGGCCCATTTGTCCCTCTCCTCTTTTTGAACATGAGTTCCTGTACTGGTTGTTTCTCTAGGCACTAGGAAAGTGCCTGGCTCTTGGGGAACACTGACTGGACAGATGAATAAATGCACAAAGCATGCTGGGTTTTAACCAGCTGTCCCAGAACTTTTTTTTTTCTTTTACAGGGTGGGGGATGGGGAGGTGACCTTTCAAGAGATTTCCCAATAGCCTGTGGAACCACTGGACCTGGATGAAGCTGCACCTTTCCTTAATGGTTCCAAGAGGAATTTAGATTAGACATTCAAGAGTCAGTCCTTGTGTCGCAAGACTGCAGTGTAAGGAAGGGAAGTAAACAATCTATGGCAGGATTTTTGAGTCTGGGGTTGAGCAGTAGGAGTCTATTTTTTGATACAAAGTGGCATTTGTAGGTTTCTTCCTAGCCTCTGATTCTGCAACTGCAAGTTCATGACCTACAGGTAAAAGTGGTGAGTGAACAGGGGAGTGGGGGATTATTGCAACCAACGATGCAATGTGTTCTGTGCACAAGGCTCCAAGAAATACATTATTTTTTAGGTTTACAGAAATTATTGCACACACAGAAATTATTGCACACATAGTTATAAATGCTGAAGAGACTGGAAAAGAGAGGAAGACAGTAACAATGTTTAAATATGTATATTATATATTATATTTGTACACTAAACATACATAACTAGATATCTAACTAGAGGAAGACGGAGGGGTAAGAGGTTAACATAATCAGGATTCGCTCTCTTTTGCAAATTCCTGAAAGGGGAAATAAATGTATCAGAATTTCCAGTCCTCCAAAAATGTGGCCTAAAAAAGTCCTGTGAGCAAGAAGGGAGAAAAGGAGGGGTGGAGGGCGGGGGGACTAGCTCCTCGCAGCAGGAAGTCTTCAATGGCTATCGAGTTATGAAGAAACAACTCCGAACAGAAGTCCTTATTCGGAGCGCTAAACTCGCTTTTACCACATAAAGAGCATTATAAAAGCTCGGAGCAGTCTCATCATGGTGTTGGGGAAACAACTGGGTTTCCCCCATGTGAGAAAGCAAGAGAGCTCCGACCTGGTAGTAGCCCAACCCGTAAGTGTTTTTATTTGCAAGTCAATGAGCCAAATGGACGATCCGGCTACTTGTGCCGCTTCCTGAGAAGCAAGGTTATTATTATCGCCTATTGCCCCACTGAAAAATTTCACTGAAAAGGAAGAGTCCCAGCAGTGCGTGTGCGCACGGTGCCATACGGGACGTGCAGCTACGTGCCCACCTCCAGAACGACTTTATTTACAAAGCGATTACCATGTTATCTATTTGTTTTCCTTTCCTTTCCTGCAACAGCAGCTTTACTCAGCCCTCGAATTTCTTAATTACAAACCCGTTCGCTTCTAAATCAACCCCAAATCGTCAGGCAGAGCCCGGAGGGAGGCTGTGCAAGTTTGCACACACCCCCACCTCCCGGATCAAGGGCAACAGTAGAAGCAAGAAACTGTGTATGTGCAAAAAGGTGGATCTGGGGACGAGGATCGCTGAGTTTGTTTACAGAGAGACGCCTCAACTCGGATGCCAAAGCTACCAAGAGCTGCAAACGCAAACTTAGCAGAAGCACACGTACCCCGGGATCGGCGAGCGGGCCCGAAAGCGCGGACCGGATTTCCTATAGCGGGAGTGGAGGCAGCGGGCCCGCGAGCGCGCTCGGTCCACCTGCAGCCGCTGCTGCTCCCCGCCCCCAGCTCCTGTCCTTGAAAGGAGGGGTGTGGGGCGGGCGGAATGTATCCACACGCAGAATATCTAGATCAGGTTTACCCAGTGCCCCTGTAAAAACACAAAGGCACAGCCCAGGAAAGTGTGCTCGGGGAGGGGACTTAATCTGTCCGAGGATTTAAAACCCCACTCGGGGAAACACAAACATTCTTCGCAGCCGGGGGGGGGGGCGTGTTGCAAAGCCCGGGAGGCAGAAGGGCACCATGGAGGAAGGGGGCGCTGAAAGAACTCCTTTTTCCCGTAGAAGGCACCTCAGGTCGCTAGGTGAGCCAAGCGGGAGAGGGGGGGTGGGGGATCCGACCAGAGAGGAAAAGGTGCGTTCTCTTCGCTCTTCTCAGGGCTAGCACTACTTTGGGGCTAGGGCTCCAGGGATCATTTTCTCTCCGCTCTGGGGACAGCCGGGCTGATCCCGCGATTATGGGGCGGGAGGAAACCAGAGTCCGCGGCAGCGAGGAGGCGCCTGGGCCCGCAGCCTTTGCGCACGTGCCTCCGGCCGCGGGGACGCGGCTCGCCTAACCCGGTCCGGCGTGCCCGAGGCTCCTGAGTCCACGTTTTGCCGCCTCCCACTTGGGAGGCTCGCTCCGCCCTTCCTTGAAATCCCTTATATTAACTGTGGCCAAAGCACGAAGAAACACAGCTCATTGTTGGCAGCTGCCGGGTGATTTTACCGAGCTGTGAGGGCAGCAGAGGGAAATAAAAAGGGAACGGCTCCGAAGCGGCCGCTGCAAGACCTCGGTGCCGACATCGCGATAGCGAGCGCCTTGCACACCAGGAAGGCCCCCTCTATGAGCTGCTGAGCCGGTCCTGGACCCGACGATCCCGCCCTCGGTCTTCGGAGCAGAAATTGCAAGGACGGAAGGTAAACGCGGCGGGCGAAGCTGGCTGGGGCGCCTGCCAGCCCAGTCCTCCGAGGGCTGGGTTTGCCCGGAGGAAGAGCGTGAGGCGGAGCTGGGGAATAACAACAGGATGTGCAACAACAGGATGAGGAGGGCTGATTTAATGCCTGAAGTTCGCTGCAGGGCTACGGGGCACTTCCTTTATTAGGCGACTTCGGGGAGCAGAGGGGTGTGTGGGCTCGGGTCCTCCCGCTCGATCGCAGGGGAAGGGGCTGTTTGTTCTGCGGTCAGCTCTCTTGTGGGTGGCAGGTCCGCCGTGGTGGCGAGCCCGGGTGCACAGGCTACTAGTAGGATCCCAGGGAGAGTGAGCGATTTCACAGCCGAAGTGCGCCCGGGGAGCCTACGGGGCAGAGGCGAGAAAAAGTGGGGTGCACCGTGGTGGGCTGCACGTGTGGCGTGGGTCTTAACAGTCTGCGCTTTTCACTTTCAGGACTGGAAATGGCAGACCATATGATGGCCATGAACCACGGGCGCTTCCCCGACGGCACCAACGGGCTGCACCACCACCCTGCCCATCGCATGGGCATGGGGCAGTTCCCGAGCCCCCATCACCACCAGCAGCAGCAGCCCCAACACGCCTTCAACGCCCTGATGGGCGAGCACATACACTACGGCGCGGGCAACATGAATGCCACGAGCGGCATCAGGCATGCGATGGGGCCGGGGACTGTAAACGGCGGGCACCCCCCGAGCGCGCTGGCCCCTGCGGCCAGGTTTAACAACTCCCAGTTCATGGGCCCCCCGGTGGCCAGCCAGGGAGGCTCCCTGCCGGCCAGCATGCAGCTGCAGAAGCTCAACAACCAGTATTTCAACCATCACCCCTACCCCCACAACCACTACATGCCGGATTTGCACCCTGCTGCAGGCCACCAGATGAACGGGACAAACCAGCACTTCCGAGATTGCAACCCCAAGCACAGCGGCGGCAGCAGCACCCCCGGTGGCTCGGGCGGCAGCAGCACCCCCGGCGGTTCGGGCGGCACCTCGGGTGGCGGCGCGGGCAGCGGTGGCAGCGGCGGCGGCAGCGGCGGCGGCAGCGGCAACAACATGCCCGCCTCCGTGGCCCACGTCCCTGCTGCAATGCTGCCGCCCAATGTCATAGACACTGATTTCATCGACGAGGAAGTGCTTATGTCCTTAGTGATAGAAATGGGTTTGGACCGCATCAAGGAGCTGCCCGAACTCTGGCTGGGGCAAAACGAGTTTGATTTTATGACGGACTTCGTGTGCAAACAGCAGCCCAGCAGAGTAAGCTGTTGACTTGATCGAAACCCCGGCGAGAAGAAATCAACCCCCCCCCCCCAACTTCGGTGTGAATTAAAAAACATTCCCTTAGACACAGTATCTCACTTTTCAGATCTTGAAAGGTTTGAGAACTTGGAAACAAAGTAAACTATAAACTTGTACAAATTGGTTTTAAAAAAAAATTGCTGCCACTTTTTTTTCTGTTTTTGTTTCGTTTTTGTAGCCTTGACATTCACCTCCCTTATGTAGTTGAAATATCTAGCTAACTTGGTCTTTTTTGTTGTTTGTTTTTACTCCTTATTTCCTCACTTTCTCCAGTGCTCAACTGTTAGATATTAATCTTGGCAAACTGCTTAATCTTGTGGATTTTGTAGATGGTTTCAAATGACTGAACTGCATTCAGATTTACGAGTGAAAGGAAAAATTGCATTAGTTGGTTGCATGAACTTTGAAGGGCAGATATTACTGCACAAACTCTGCCATCTCGCTTCATTTTTTTAACTATGCATTGAGTACAGACTAATTTTTTTAATATGCTAAACTGGAAGATTAAACAGATGTGGGCCAAACCGTTCTGGATCAGGAAAAGTCATACTGTTCACTTTCAAGTTGGCTGTCCCCCTCCCCCATATGTACAGACAATAATAGGGCGTGGAATGTCGTCAGTGGCAAACATTTCACAGATTTTTATTTTGTTTCTGTCTTCAACATTTTTGACACTGTGCTAATAGTTATATTCAGTACATGAAAAGATACTACTGTGTTGAAAGCTTTTTAGGAAATTTTGACAGTATTTTTGTACAAAACATTTTTTTGAAAAAATACTTGTTAATTTATTCTATTTTAATTTGCCAATGTCAATAAAAAGTTAAGAAATACTTGTTTTCTAGAAGTCATTTGGGGGGCTGGTGGTTCCTTTGGGTGGCTTTTTTCTTCTTCAAGTTGAACACTTTATTGATGAGAGTAAGCATTCCAAAGGATAAATTACAGGACACTAAAACAGGTCATGATGAGCTTAAGTGCAGAGCAGGATTTAACATAATTGGCATAATGCTTCATTGTTATCATTGTAACATGCCTCTTGGTGTGGTTTAATCAGAAGCTGCAAAGTTGTCAAAGAGCATTTTTTTTTCTTAATTGCCATCATTTTCAAGTGTACTCTAGAGTTAGGTTTGTAACACTAAATATAAATATTTCACAGTGTGTGGGGGGGAAACCAAGTGTTTCTGGTTACACCTGATACAACTACATCAATGAAGGTAGATTGGGATAATATCCTGGAGATTGATGAGGATGACATTAAACATAAATCTACCTTTATCTCTACTGATGAATTTTATTTCTCAGCAAAAGTCCTAAGGAGAGGCACACATTTTCTAGCTTAATCTCTGAAATAGCTACTGACTGGTTTATAATCCTAAAAGGAAGAGGGGGCAGAATTCCACCTTGAGGCTTTCTATTTTGTTCTATAACACTTAAATTTACACAGGGAGGTTGATTCAAAGGTCAAATTACAGTCTTCACAAGATGTTCCCTCTCAAGCATGCCCTGTTTTCCAGAATTCTGAGCTGCTGTTACAGGCAAGGCGTGCAAAGGACAGAAGGATACGACTGTTTTAATTTTACCCAAACACGTTATCAGAAAGACATAATTATGGTTAAGTGTCGAGTTTCGCCTTATATAATCAAGTAAAAGAAAAATCATATTGTTAAATTCTCAAGTTATACCAGTTTAAAGGTGGAATTTTGTTTTCCCTTTCATATTTTCCTAGCTTATCTTATAAAAGTAATACACCTACATTCAAGAAAGAATACAGTCTTTTCTATTTGACCCACTGGAGAAGTAAAGAAATAGAGGTGGAGGAAAATCTCACAAATAATACTTTAAAAGAGCATTTCATTTAGACTCTCAGATTCTAATCTTAAATCCCATATTTCATAATAAAAAAAAATCAGAGAAGGAAACAAGTATTAAATTACAGTGAGTCTGGTGGAAAGGCTGGTTTCAGAATAATTCAGATCACCTATATTCTATAATTCTACTTCCAAGGCAAGCCATTAAAATTAAGATGCACACTCCACTGGGCTCTTTATACCTCTATAATTGACACTTCCTTGTTCAAAATTATGTTCTAAATAAACAATTTCTCAGAAAATACAAAATCATTTGAAACACTTTCGCCCCATTTTTACAAACTCATCCAGATTTCCCACATTAATAGTTTGAGCCGAAGTTTTCTTCAGCTAAAATATGTCAATACTAAATCTGCATCTGCAGTAAATCTTCCTGGCTAAGCATTTTCGGAGTTTTTCTTTTTCTTTTTCTTTTTTCTTTTCCAGAGGCTCAAGTGAAAAAATGTGTTTGCATACATATTAATATAGCAATTCTTGTTCCTTTTCACTTGTGCCAGGAAAAAAAGGAAAGCTATTGGAGGTTTTTTGTTTTTTGTTTTTGCATAAAGAAAGGAACAGTCTTGCTACCACCCTTCAGCATTTATTCTGCCAGGAAATAAGCCATAACACCTGCTCTGTCCCTAAATTCCTCCTGCTGCTCTAACACGGGAACAGGTATGTGGAGATACAGAGCCCAAGGAACTATTATTAGATCCTGAGCCCATCTCTGCCAGAACAGAGGACTCAAACAGAGGAGCTGGTTTTTCAAAGCCCAATTTCTCCTCAGTGCAAATGCGAACCTCCCCCAGCCCCCGTTCATTTGAATCTCTATTTCATGCAAACTCTTTCTGGATCAACAACTGAGCAGATTCTATGTGATATCGGCAGCTCTCTTAAGCAGAGGAAAAATAACTCCTTGTTTGAACAACCTGATTAATGAAACCTGTACAGTGACCTAGATCACCGGGCTACTGGCGGACATTTGCAAAATCTTTTGTGGTCTTGCTTCCTACCAAGTTGCTTATAGCATATGGGGAAATTTGACCTCTGTACCTTGGCTGTTTTTCAAAAAGTTCTAATATGGTACAAGAGAGCTTCTGTTCTTTAAGCTTTGCCCACAAATAGACACTCCACGCTTGATTTTCAAGATGAGATCAATGATAAGCAAGAACATAATAGAAACATGTCAGAAAAATGACACATTGTAAACACTTGTCCCTCTGCCATTGGTTGCTAAAATCCTGGTGGCAGTATTTTTGCTGGGGCTGATAAAGCCGTTAGAGCTATGGATGGGTCTTTGAAGGACAGTTACCTAATCACCACTGTTTATGGGGTGCTAGACTAGAGCACTAGTACCAGAAGGCTGACATCTATTGTGAAGTTTATGGTCTCCGTGACTTTTACTACTGTAAACGCCTGGGATAGCTATAAATTGATGTCAACATTAAAGGCCAGATCCTTTAGAGCAAAATATTAATCCACTAATCTATTATGGGTGGCCAGCTTTGAAATATAAACTTTGCAGTCCCAGACCATTGGGTGTTTTCGCCCCCTTGTGGAATTTATTTAGAAGGTCAAAGGAAAGCCATTTGCCCAAGAGGGATTTTTTTGTTGTTTTACTGTTTGTTTACCATTCTTGAATGCTTCATTTTCTTTCTTGAAGCAAACAGCACATTTCTGAACAACAAAATTTTTAGCAAAGAAGATTCCAAAGTAAACTCCCTTCATGCAAATAAGAGTGTTTTACTTACTCACAGACCTTAACTTAGGATGAAATGTGCGTAATTGAGATTTGCCTCACATTTCGAAGTAGGCATGGTTAAGGGATTTTCTTTTATAAAAGTAAAATGAGCCATGCTTTAGCTTGTCAGTTAAAGCTGATACTCCGCACCCTCACAACACAAGTGTTGATCTGGGACAAGGGCAAATAGCAAGGACTCTGATGGTACGGCTTTGGAAAGGTGGAGGGAACTATCTAGGAATGCAGAATGCAGTTATCTGTGTTGGAATGTGACCAAGCCACTGGCTCTAATCTTGTGAAAGGGCCACAGGATGTTTAATGAGAACGAGTGTTGCTGTCTAACTGATTCAGTAAAATTTACTTTAAAATAAGCTTGGCAGATAACATTGTCTCCAAAAATTAAATAAATTTAGAATTTAGAGAATTTAGGACCCAAGCCATTGGCAATTTTCTCTTCTCCAACTGCATTGTTTTGCTTGCCCAAAAGAGGTATTACACAGGTTCTGAGACAGTATTTATCATTTTGGTCCTGCACCACTATCATCAAAATCAGAGTTCCCAGGCAGGTTGAAGCAAGAACAAGAGGTAGCACATCAAGTGACTTAGCCAGTGATCCGCTATTATCATGTGTTCTGTTTGTCTTTTCCCCCCAGAATAGAAGAAACAATGGCACTGTCAGAATTTTAATTGCCATGGACTGGCTTAAATTACTTGACCTATTTTTATCCAGCGAGGAGAGAAATTGTTCTGTTTTTCCTGGTGGCAATACTTCTCATTTAAATTGGAAAAAGAAATATAAGGACATTTCTCTATCAACTACTGTACTGCTCATAAATAGTTTTAGTTTGCTTTATAGTAAATAAGACTCACATACATTTTTGAAAAATTTTAAGACACCCAAAATAAAGAATCTTTCCCCCTGGTTGGATAACTTAAATTTGTAAGGAATGCTAAATAATGAATTGAAAAGACTCTAAGAGCTGCTAGTGTGAATCTCACAGTATTTTGCTATTTATAAATGTAAGAAAAGAAAGGCTAAGTGCAATTGGGGTCTACCGTGTTGAGGATCTGAATCCATGTTGGTCCTTGGGGAAAAGAGTATCAACCAACATCTTCCATTCGATCTCAGAACAAATAATGGCTCTTTAGTGTCTGGATCCTTATCAGCTCCTTCTTTCCCCCAAAGTTGTCAGAGCCAGCCCCAGGAGCCAGTTGGGGCATTTTTGAGGATTCTGCTTGGCTAAACCAAAACATGCAGAGGGAACTAAAGCAGACACAAGGCGAACAATAAGTATGCCTCATATGTTGTTGGTTTTCATGAGGCTGAACTAATCTGAAAGATTAGTGAGGCAGGCAACAACACGGGTGAGGACAGTGCTTCACAGGATTCTTGGAATTTTCCCATGGTATCACCAAGGTGCACCAACCCTGAAATCCTTCCCCTTCTTCCCTCTACAGTGAAGTGGTTCCTTGATCACATTTCACGTTGCTGAACAAAACAGACGAGATTCTGGCTCCAAAGGGGCTAGCTAGCGGCCAGGAGAGGTTGGTGTGGTCTGCCATGCAGGAGATATGCAAATAGGCGAGTGGCCTTTGAAAAGTTAATGGTGCTGGAGAATCCCGTCGGTCTATTCTTGACAGCTGGGTGGGGAGCGAGATTTAGGCTTGAGTAAAAGTCAAACTGGCACGGAACCAGAACAAAGTCGTCAGAGGACAGCCAACTCCAGGGTGTGATGTTATTTTATGAACATTTGTAGGGGACAGGATGCTAGAGTAGAGGAAATGTGGTCATGGCTATTGAAGCCTTTTCTCTTTGTGTCTTCCTAGGGACTGATAGAAAATTTGGCCCTGTGGTTTCTTTAACTTGAGCAGAGTTTTTTTAATTTCTGGTAACCCACCTTTGTTTTGTTTTGTTCCCCCTTTGCTTCATGACAATATGTCCATGCTGGCAAACACATAGCACTTAAATTGTGCATAAAAGTCCTTAGGTCACCTTGTAACTATTGCTCCATTACATTTATTTTGGATAACTCTTTGAAGATCCTGGATGCCAAATGATGGCTAGTTCCATATTTCTTCTCTTGTTCTTATGTGTTTAGCAAATACATGGACAATGGGGCCAGTAAGTGAAAAGTGATTGAACTGCGATGCTTCTAACATGAACCTAAAATAAATGTCTAAATGTTTCTTAGATCCCTGTCTGCCACCATGCTTTAGGACAAAGATTCTCAGCTGGGTGGGACCACCCCTATAGCTGGCAAATCTGTAGGACAGTAACCTGAAAAAACATACTGCATACTATTATGTCTTTGGAAAAATGTTTAAATACATCTTATTTCAGTAGGACTTTTTACAGATCTTCTTGACTGATGTGGCATGGACTTTAAACTGGTGAGAAACACTGTTTAGGCTACATGCTTTTTACCAAACCAGAGAAATTCACCCTTCGGACAGCATCACCTAACACATCATTTTGTTAAGCTTGCTGTGACTGAGCTGACTTTGCTGAGCACCTACTATGTGACAGGCAAGGTGATGGGCACTTTATGTACGGAATCTTATTTGATCTTCATAATATTCCCGCAAGGTTCATGTCATTATTCCAGTAGCAGATAAGGGAACTTTTCTTTGGAGAGGAAGTAAAGTTCTCAAGGGCAATACAGCTGACTGGAGGCTGAGTGGTTTTCCAGACCTCGCTTCTAATGCATAACATGACGTCATGACCGTTCTAAACCAAATTACTCTTATTCTTGGACGTCACAATTGTAAACCCACCAGTCAATTTAGTCACATGCTTCAGGGAGGAAAAAAAAAGCACTACATTCTATACACACAAATGAAGTATACTAACACAACTGTGACACGGAGCTATCCATACAGTGACATACCATTTCTTTCTGGGATTCACAACATTTGGGTCTACACGTCTCACACCCAGTCTAAAGATTGTTCTAAATTTAAGTTCCGCCCCAACAGTGCAAGAGCAGCGTAGGTGGTGAGCCTTCTTAATCCCTTCTTACCAGCTTTACCTCGTTTACACTTCAAGTTAAATGAAATAGCACCAGTGATTTAAATTTTGATTTTGCTTTTGATTTCTTAATTGAATTACAGATTGCTGGATGGTAAAGTTTCTTTTGCAGATTAAGGGAACACCTTAGCTTTGTCAGTTTCATAACCTATTAAATCAGAATGTCAATGGCAAGATTCTTCCAGGTAAACGGAACTACCTCAAAAATTGACACTCTGCCTGGAAGCAACTATGATTTAATGTTGTTCATGAGAGTCAGGCTGATTTCAGAATATTAGCATGCAAAATATAGATACATCTCAAAATAAAGAAAATATAGTATTTAGTTACTTTACACTTAAATAAGCTTCCTCAATCTATCTAAACTTCCTTGATGGACATAAAAGCCCACTTTCTCTTGTTTCGGTCTTCTATGGAAACAGAAAACTCTTCCATTAATAACTGTAGTAAAAAGAATAGTACAAGAGGGGTAAAGACCATGGGTTGTAGTCTTAGCTCCGCAACCAAATAGCTGGGTAACTTAATCACTGTTGGCTCAAGTTTCTCCATCAGTAAAATGAAGGTATATGTTTAATTAATATATCATGTATTCAGATTCTCAAGAAGGAAACATAAACCCATTCCTATCATTTTCCTCCTCTGGAAAACTGCAGTAGAATATCATAAAACCTCTTTAAAATCTTTGCATCGCATCTTGCCACCATTTTGCCAAGATAAATGTGAGTCTGGGAATGTGTTGCCCTTCAAGTCAGCTCTTCAATGGTTGGAAACATCTCTATAAATGTCCCCCTTGACTGCCATAATAAACACTAGAGCTGGCTACAAATGCCAAAAAAAAAAAAAAAAAAAAGCCACTTGCAAAGTACAGGTGACTATGTAACATTCTTGACTGATGCAGTGGTTGAAGTATTTATAGTATGCATTAAAAATAATTTGACCAATTCTTCACTCAGGTTCTGCTCTATGTTCTTACAGGTTAATTTCATTTTTTGAACCTCATAAATACAAGACGCAGAGTAGATATTTGGGCTCTCTTTCCTTCGGATGACTTCCTGGACCATCATCCTCATCACTATTGTTGTTTATTTTCTGGAAAAGACATTCCTATATATAAAGCTAAAATACAGGAACCTAGCAGATGCCGAACACCGTGAGTTTTCAAGCAGGTAAGAGGTACACGTCTATGCCCTTTTATTTCCTTTTCCCCAACTTTCCAACACACAGTCTCTTTCTGTTTTATACCACCACAGTCCTTCAGCTTGGGGAATAAGTTATTTAGCTAGATGACAAATAGAGTCTTTGAAAATAGTTATAGAGAGGAAACTGTACGCTATAATAGATAACTACCCAAGAAATAATTATTGACTGACATGTAAGGAGGAAGGAGCTGAAGAACCATGATCAACCATTACAATAAAATATTTGTTCCTTTCACTACTTGGCCACTAGGTGGAGCTGAAGGTCCATAAGTTCATGTTTATACTTAGGTCAACTCTTGGACTAGATTGTCCCAGACTTAAAGAACTTGCCTCTGCCCGTTCTGTTTGTTTTATTAATATGTAAAATGCTCCATGTGATCTATTATAGCTCAAAATTAAAGATAAGCCAATGACACCTCAACACACTGTGCCAAGACGCCATTGCTCACCATGGTCTGATAGATACTGGAAATGGACAAAAGATATCTTTGAACTGCTCTCCACTTTGCCACCCTCTCCAAAGCCACCCCGAAGGGAAACTTCACTCAAGCACCAGTGGCTCAATTTTCTGTCCTACTGGGAATATTTATATCTTAGGAGAGAAACTCTGGAGAGAGTACGACATTTAAACTGAAGGAGTAAGTTTGAATGGTTAAGTTTTTGTACACGAGTCTGAAAGAAATTTGAAGATTGCTAGGTCTTTCTCTGCCTTTCTCCAACACAAATCATTCCCCTCACCTGTTTCTCCTCTACCTCTCAAGCCAATCCAGTCTGATGTCTTATATTAAGCCCTTTACTCTTCCCTTAAGTATTGATGTTCACCATCACCTCACCCTCCTTGCCAATTCCGTAAATTCCTACAGGTTCTGATACCATCAGAAAGGGTTCTAATACTGAGGATTCCAATACTTGGATCTTCAGCCCCAACCTCCTTCTCACATTCTGCCTGCTACTGAATGAACACACACACACACACACACACACACACACACACACACACACACACACGATGGCCTAGATTTCTTCCTTTTTATCTACCTCTGCTCCCATCAAATTGGTCAATGCATAACACAAGTTCTTTGCCTTGCTCCCTCTGCCTGAAATGTGCTCTCCTTCTTAAACACCCCTTTGCTTCTTCAATGACCACATTAATCAAAATGGAAAGCTACCTCTCATTTTTTTCCCCATGGCATTCCCTATCCCTTTAATCCTGCTCAGTTTTTCTCCAGAGCACACATGGCTGTTTTCAAATCAATCTGTAAAGTCCTAAACACTCATCTCATGAAAAGGTGGTTCCCTGAATCTACTACACACCTTCAGAGGCTGAGTCAGAAAACACCATATAGCTTCCTTCTAGTTCTCTTGGAACACTTGCCCTTGGAGCCCTGAGCTGCAGTATAAGAAGCCCAACTCTCCTGAGGCTGTCATACCATGAGGAAATCAGGTCACTTAGAAAAGCCATGTATAGGTGCTTCACCAACCCGCTCCCACCTGATTGCGGGTAACAGCATCCAGTGTGAGTGAAGATGACTCCACGTGCTTCCATTCTCCAGCACTGAATTGCCCTGAGCTATTAAGTCTTTCTAGCAGAATCCCCAGATATTAGATGTTATGGAGCAGAGACAAACCGTGCTCCTGGTACCCTTTCTTCTGTGCCACAGAATCCATAAGCATCATGAAATGGAGAGCTTTGGGGAGATTTGACAAATAACTATCATAACTGAATAGCATTTACCCTTACCTCACATAATACATAATTTACTTACTCAAATTATTTCCTGATCCTGTCCTTACTTTAAATTATGAGCTGTATGAGGATATGAATTTTTGTCTATGTCATTCATCATGCCCAGAAGAATAAATATTTGTTGAATAATGGAATGAGTTGATGAATGAATGAATTCATCTCACCTTTGTTGTATCATTCTCCTCTCTATCCCCTCCTACTGTCTTAGATCAGACACTATTTCTTATTTTGACCACAATAACTTCCTGTCTGTTCTCACTTCCTCCAATTTTATTCCCTAACATCCAAGCTTCTTGCTTCAGGAAGAGTTATTCTACGATATAGATTTGATCCTATTACCCAGCCCAACTGAAATGGTTCATCTAAGTAGTAATGTTCATATCATAATGATCCTGTGTCCCAATGACACGAATGATTGGACCATAGGCAAATAGCCCTCTAAAGGCTAGTACATTGGCTGCCCAGGAAAATCCCAACCAGGAGGCAGAGAAATTATAGTCGGATCACAGTAATGTTTAAACTGAAATCATCTTGAAGTGAGTCCAGCATGTCCTTTCTGGGTCATATACTCATATTGAAGACGAGAGAAACTAGATTGTAGAAGTCCACTGGAGAGGAATCATGGGTCAGAACAAAGCAATACTAAGAGACCATATGACACAGATACAAAGGGAGAGAGGGGAAGCATCTGTCCCCAACAGATTTCTAATTCCCCAGTTCAGTGTCCATGACACCTACTGGTGTATTGTTCCTCTGAGTCATCCCCAGACTTTTCTTTATTTGTTCTAACTTGAGTGATTTAAAGAGCATTTTAATGCTCTATGCTCTTGCATATGTCGCTCCCTCTTCCTGGAAGGCTCTTCTCATGTTCATCCCCTTATTGAAGTGTCCTTCAAAATCCATTTTAAGTGTCTTCTTCTGCAAAAGACCTTTTCATATGAGTCTCTACTTTGTGGCACCCTTATACATTGTAGATACCTCTATTTACTTGTGTTTATCACACAGTACTACAATTATTTCACAATAAGCTCCTCTTTAACACTTTGCAATTGAAGTAGTCCCCCTTTTTCTGTGGCTTCACTATCCATGGTTTCAGTTACCTACTGTCAACATGGTCCAGAAGTAGATGATGACAGGTCAAAAGGTCAATAGGAGCCCAACACTAAGTTATAATGACTACGTCATTCACCTCACTACATCTCATCATACAGGCATTTTATCATTTCACATCATCAAGAGATGAAGAAGGGTGGGTATGGTACCATAAGATATTCTGAGACAGAGACTATGCTGACATAACATTTATTATAGTATATTGTTATAATTGTTCTATGTTTTAGTAGTTATTGTTATTCTCCTATTGTGCTTAATTGGTAATTTGAACTTTATCATAGGTATGTGTGTATAAGAAAAAGCATAGTCTATATAGGGCCCAGTACTATTCGAGGTTTCAAGCATCCACTGGGGGTCTTGGAACATATCCCCCATATAGATGGGGGGACTACTGCATATACATTAGGAAATACACAGCTACAAGTAACTGAAACCCTGATTTTGGCTTATAGCATAAGGAGATGTATCAGCCCTCCTGAGTCAATGGAAGGAAAGACTCTGAGGTTGGTTAATTCACTGATTCAACAGCGTCAACAGGGACTTGTGTTCTTATCTTTCCAATGGGCTGTCCTCAGTGTTGCCCCCACCTTGGACTGGTGACAGGTAGCATTAGCAGAACATATGCGACACACAGACACAACAGTGTCCAAAAGAGAAGTTCATC
>PITA01009313.1:13014-78616 GCA_004023965.1 Spilogale gracilis | reverse complement strand
CTCATGCACCGCAAGTAAGTGAAACCATGCGATACTTGACTTTCTCTTCTTGGCTTATTTCACTCAGCATAATCTCTTCCAGTCCAGTCCATGTTGCTACAAAAGTTGGATATTCATCCTTTCTGATGGAGGCATAGTATTCCATTGTATATATGTACCACATCTTCTTTATCCATTCATCTGTTGATGGGCACCTTGGGTACTAATAGATTTTCTGATGTTGAAATGCCTTCTTTCCCTAAATACATCTCTGAATATGCTTTACTATTGCACATTTTATAGGTGAGATGAATTCATATTTTTGGAATTGTACCTTTCCCAACAAAGTATCCAGTTTATACTAGCCAAATAAATGTTTTAATTAGAATATTGTTTCATCATTCTTTGAGTTTGCATAACAAAAAGGGCTTATTTGTTCTTTGAAGATTTGCTCAAATGTGTACAAAGCCATCTAGTGGCATTTTGGAATGGGGATAATTTTAATTATAAATTTAACTTCAATTTTTTTATTCATTCAGAATTTTAATTTTGTGAGTCCATTTTACTAATAAATATCTTCAAAATGTATTGCATTTAAAATTTTTTCATATTTAAAAAATCTTTACATTTGTCTACAAAACTATATAACTTCCACTCATATAACTACAAGCTATAACTCTTGAATAGTTTTAACTATTTACTTGTGATCTCTCTCTTTTTTCATTACAGATTTGTTGATTTATTGGGGCAAGGTGGCAGGGTCAAGATAAGACTTTCCTCAGTGAATGAGCTTTCTGGTGTTGTTCATACTTTCTATTCTTTATTTTTCTATTTTATCAATTTGTAATTAGTTTTATATTGTGCATTCTGCATGTTTCATAAATTTATTATATTTTTCCTCTTAAATAATTTTATTAATACATATATTTAAAAATAATAAATTCCTTTAAATACTCCTTTGCTGAAGCCCTTAAGATAGCATATGTGATATTTGCTGTCATTTAAGTGTGTATGATTTGTACATTACACTGTATAATGCTCATAATTATGAGTCAATTATGAATAACATGTTTATTGTATGCCTTTATTATATACATATTTTATTATGCTTATAAAATGTTTCATATTATTGGATGATTTCTGTACAATTACATTCATCAGTACATAGAGTCTTTCAATAATAACTCTTTTTTTACTGATAAGATAAAATTTATATTTTTATTTATTTTAATTTTATTTTATTTTTCAGTGTTCCAAGATTCATTGTTTAAGACCCACACCCAATGCTCCATGCAATACGTGCCCTCAGTACCCACCACCAGGCTCTCCCATCCCACTGCCACCTTCCCTCCAAGACCCTCAGTTTGTTTCTGAGTTCAAAGTCTCTCATGTTTTGTTTCTCTCCCCGAATTACCCTACTTCCCATTTCCTTTCCTTCTCCTACTGTCCTCTATATTACCCTTTATGCACAACAAGTAAGTGAAACCAGGTGATACTTGACTTTCTCTACTTGGCTTATTTCACTCAGTATAATCTCTTCCAGTCCAGCCCATGTTGCTACAAAAGTTGAATATTCATCCTTTCTGATGGAGATGTAGAATTCCATTGTATATATGTACCACATCTTCTTTATCCATTCGTCTGTTGAAGAGCACCTTGGCTCTTTCCACAGTTGCGCAATTGTGGCCATTGCTGCAATGAACATTGGGATACATATGGCCCTTCTCACTACATCTGTGTCTTTGGGGTAAATACCCAGAAGTGCAATTGCAGGGTCATAGGATAGCTCTATTTTTAGTTTTTTAAGGAATCTGCACACTATTTTCCAAAGTGGCTGCACCAACTTGCATGCCCACCAACAGTGTAAGAGGGTTCCCCTTTCTCCGCAGCCTCTCCAACACTTGTTGTTTCCCGTCTTGTTAATTCTGACTGGTGTAAGGTGGTATCTCAGTGTGGTTTTCATTTGAAATTCCCTGATAGCTAGTGATGATGAACATTTTTTCATGTGTCTGTTAGCCATTTGTATATCTTCTATGGAGAAGTGCCTCTTCATGTATCCTGCCCATTTTTTGATGTGTTCATCTTCTTTTTGGATGTTGAGTTGGAGTAGTTCTTTATAGATCTTGGATACCAGCCCTTTGTCTGTAGTGTCATTCGCAAATATCCTCTCCCATTCTGTGGGTTGCCTCTTTGTTTTTTTGACTGTTTCCTTTGCTGTGCAGAAGCTTTTTATTTTAATGAAGTCCCAAAAGCTCATTTTCGCTTTTGTCTCCTTTGCTATTGGAGACATGTCTTAAAAGGAGTTGCTGTGGCCGATGTCAAAGAGGTTACTGCCTATGTTCTCTTCCAGGATTTTGATAGATTCCTGCCCACGTTGAGGACTTTCATCCACTTCGAGGTTGCCTTTGTGTGTGGTGCAAGAGAATGGTCTGGTTTAATTCTTCTATACATAGCTGTCCAATTTTCCCAGCACATTTATTGAAGAGACTGTCTTTTTTCCACTGGATATTTTTTCTTGCTTTGTCGAAGATGATTTGACCATAGATTTGTGGGTCTGTATCTGGACTCTCTACTCTGTTCCACTGGTCTATTTGTCAGTTTTTGTACCAGTATCATGCTGACTTGGTGATCACAGCTTTGTAATAAAGCCTGAAGTTGGGTAACGTGATGCCCCCTGCTTCATTTTTCTTCTTCAACAATTCCTTAGTGATTTGGGGTCCTTTTGGTGCCATATAAATTTTAGGATTGTTTGTTCCAATGCTTTGGAGAATGTTGGTGGAATTTTTATCAGAATGGCATTGAAAGTATAGATTGCTCTGGGCAGTATAGACATTTTAACAATGTTTATTCTTCTGATCCATGAGTATGGAATGCTCTTCTATCTTTTTGTGTCTTCTTCAATTTCTTTCATGAGTGTTCTGTAGTTTCTCGAGTACAGATCCTTAACTTCCTTGGTTAGCTTTATTCCTAAGTATCTTATGGTTTTTGGTGCTATAGTAAATGGAATCAATTATCTGATTTCCCTTTCTATATTTTCATTGTTAGTGTATAAGAATGCAACTGATTTCTGTGCATTATTTTGTATCCTGCCACATTATTAAATTGTTGTATGAGTTGTAGTAGTTTGGGGGTAGAGTCTTGGGTTTTCCACATAGAGTACCACGCAATCTGCCGAGAGAGAGTTTTACTTCTTCTTTGCCAAGTTGAAAACCTTTTATTTTTTCTTTTGTCTGATTGCTCTTGCTAGGACTTTTAACATTATATTGAACAGTAGTGGTGAGAGTGAGCATCCTTGTCTTATTCCTGATCTCAGAGGGAAGTCTGTCAGTTTTTCCCTGTTGAGAATGATATTCATTGTGATTTATATGTAGATAGATTTTATGAGGTTGAGGAATGTTCCCTCTATCCCTATACTTTGAAGAGTTTTGATCAGGAACAGATGTTATATTTTGTCAAATGCCTTTTCTGCATCAATTGAGAGTACCATGTGGTTCTTTTCTCTTCTCTTATTGATTTGTTCTAGCACATTGATTGATTTGCGAGTGTTGAACCACCCCTTGCATCCTGGGATAAATCCCACCTGGTCGTGGTGGATAATCTTTTTAATGTATTGTTGGATCCTGTTAGCAAAGATATTGTTAAGAATCTTGGCATCCATATTCACCAGAGATATTGGTCTGAAGTTCTCCTTTTTGATGGGGTCTTTGTTTGGTTTGGGGATTAGAGTAATGCCGGCTTCATAGAAAGAGTCTGGAAGTTGTCCTTCTGTTTCTATTTTTTGAAACAGCTTTAGGAGAATAGGTGTTATTTCTTCTTTGAATGTTTGGTAGAATTGAATTCCCCAGGGAATCCATCTGGTCCTGGGCTCTTGTTTTTTGGGAGGTTTTTGATCACTGCTTCAATCTTGTTAGTAGGTATAGGTCTATTCAGATTGCCAATTTCTTCCTGTTTCAGTCTTGGTAGTTTATAGGTTTCTAGGAATGTATCCATATCTTCTAGGTTGTTAAACTTATTGGCATATAATTGTTGATAGCAATTTCTGATGATTGTTTCTATTTCTTTGGTGTTAGTCATGATCTCTCCCTTTTCATTCATAATTTTATTAATTTGGGTCTTTTCCCTTTTCTTTTGGATTAGTTTGGCCAATGGTTTATCGATCTTATTAATTCTTTCAAAGAACTAGCTTCTAGTTTTGTTGATGTGTTCTGTATCTCTAGTTTCTAATTCATTGATCTCTGCTCTAATCTTAATTATTTCCTGTCTTGTGTGTGGGGTTGGTTAAATTTGTTGTTGATTTTCCAGTTCTTTAAGGTGTAATGAGAGTTGGTGTATTCTGGATTTTTCAATTTTTTTGAGTGAGGCTTGGATGGCTATGTATTTCGCCTTTAGGACTGCCTTTGCTGTATCCCACATGTTTTGGATTGATGTATCTTCATTTTCATTGGTTTCCATGAAGTGTTTCAGTTCTTTGATTTCCTGTTTGATCCACAGATTCTTGAGCAGGATCATCTTTAGCTTCCAAGTGTTTGATTTTCTTCTGAACTTTTTATGGTGGTTGAGTTCCAGTTTCATGACATTGTGTCAGAGAATATGCAGGGAATAACCTCAATCTTCTGATATCGGTTGAGCCCTGTTTTCTGACCTAGTATGTGGGCTATCCTGGAGAAAGTTCCATGTGCACTTGAGAAGAATGAGTCTTCTGCTGTTTCAGGGTGGAATGTTCTGAATATATCTATGAGATACATCTGCTCCAATGTGTCATTCAAGGCTCTTGTTTCTTTGTTGATTTTCTGTTTAGATGATCTGTCCATTGCTGAGAGTGGTGTGTTAAGATCTCCTACAATTAATGTATTTGTATCAATATGATTCTTTATTTTGCTTAACAGTTTGCTTATGTAGTTGGCTGCTCCCATGTTGGGGGCATAAATATTTACAATTGTTAGGTCTTCTTGGTGTATAGACCCTTTGAGAATGATGTAGTATCCTTCTGTGTCTCTGACTACAGTCTCTAGATTAAAATCCAATGTGTCTGGTATGAGAATCGCTACTTGGCTTTCTTTTGAGGTCCATTGGCATGAAAGATGGTGCTCCATCCCCTCACTTTCAATCTGGAAGTGTCTTTAGATTCAAAATGTGTCTCTTGTAAACAACATATGGACGGGTCCTGTCATTTTATCCAGTCTGAAATCCTGTGCCTTTTTATTGGAGCATTTATGCCATTCACATTGAGAGTGATTATTGATAGATACGTTTTTATTGACATCATGTTGCCTGTGAAGTTTATGTTTCTATAGATTACCTCTGTAAATTTCTGTTTTGTGTCACTCTTGGGCTTATTTCTTTTTTATAGAACCTCTATTAATATTTCTTGTGGTGCTGGCTTGGTGGTTGCATAATCTTTTAGACCTTGGCAGTCCTGGAAGCTCTTTATCTCCCCTTCTATTCTGAAAGTCAACCTTGCTGGATACATTATCCTTGGTTGCATATTTTTTTCATGTAATTTCCTGAATATATCTTCCCAGCCCTTTCTGGCTTGCCAGGTTTCTGTGGATAGGTCTGATGTTATTCTGATGGTCCTCCCTCTATAAGTAAGGGATCGCTTCCTCATAGCTACCCCTAAGACATATTCTTTGATTTTATGATTCATGAATTTCACAATTATGTGCCTGGAAGTTTTTCTGGCCTCAGTGATCTTGGGGGGTGTCCTCTCTGCCTCTAGGACATGAACATTTGTTTCATTCCCCAGATTAGGGAAATTTTCATCCATGATTTGTTCAACTATATCTTCTAGGCTTCTCTCTCTTTCAATTCCTTTGGGGATTCCAATAATTCTGATATTGGAGCATTTCATGGCATCATTTATTTCCCTAATTCTATTTTCATGGGATTTTAGCTGTTTGTTCCAAGACTTCTCTTGCTCCTCCTTCTTAATCCATCTGTCTTCTAAATCACTAATATGATCTTCAGCTTCACTTACTCTAGCTGTTAGCATATTTAAATTAGATTGTATCTCATCAATAGCCTTTCTAACCTTGGCTTTCACTTCTGGCATTAGAGCTTCTATCTTGAGGCTAATGTTCTTTTCCAAGTTAGCCATTGCTTGGACAATTGCTACCCTGAATTCCATTTCTGTCTTATTGCTTATGTCCATTTCCAGTAATTCTGTGACAGGGGTTGCAGTCTCTGGGTTTTTCTTCTGTTGGTTATTCCTCCTCTAAGTTATTTTGGTGAGGAGTCATTGAGGGGATGTATAGCTGAATATATCAACCACTATCCAGGTGAATTGTTCACTTACAGTAGATATTCCTTTTAATGTATGATCTGTCAGAAGTAAACTTGATAATGGTACTGTCATAAGTAAACTTGGAACTTTTTACCTTTCCACAATGCAATCAGGCAAATAGGCTACAGGTGCCGAAGCCCTCTGCTCCCAGCATTTCAGCTCCATTTTTTGAAGTTGCAGCAACTCTAACCTGCCACAGCTGGATTCCTGTTACAGCCACCAGCCACACGCCAGAGCCAAAGTGGGTGCCTAGCTAGGAAAGAAGGTGGAGAAAAAAAAGTATAATATGAACTCTTGGAAATTGGCTCCATTGTTACATTATACCTTGGCAATTTTATTTTTTGAACTTACATTTGATCATGTAAATAATGAAAGAATGCAAGTTATCTGTTTTGGATTTGCGTATGGATAATGCATATGTACACTGCATACATATAAGCATTTATAAATATATATATACATATGAGTATACATATATAATTAACCGTTGTTGAAAACATTGTTATTATTTATGTTTTAAAACATTCAGAAATGTACTATATTTTTATCTATATGTCTTAGGTGCCAAAGTTCCTTCAAACTCTGTAATTATATATTTGTTACATTGAATAACAATTCTTAGAATTTCCTTTTTATATTATATCACTAATTTATTAACCGCATATATGAGTCTTCTATCATTTTGATTCATTAATTCCCTCATTATTACGTAGTGTCCCATATGTTTTTGTTTTAAAATTCTTTTTGGCCTAACAATAATGACTTATATGCCACTTTATTACATTTTGGTTAGTTTTTGCCATATATATATAGATATATAGATATATAGATATATAGATATAAATCTTTGTATATTTCATACCTTTCTGTGAAGTTTTATTTTAGATATATCACTATGAGCACCATGTGGCTATCTGGCTCTGTTTCCATGCTACTGTGATAACTTACATTTTCTCACATATAAGATTAAATGCTTAACACTTATTCTGGTTACTGACTTAGACTTCTTTTTTACATTCCATTTTTGTGCTTTCTAAGTTCTATTGTTTTATTAAAAATTTTTTCTGCTTTTCATAGTTTTATGTGTGAGCAAGTTTTCTCTAATTTTTAGTTTTTTTCTTCTACTTTAGAAAGCTATTTCTAGTTGTGTACATATGTCTTTAATTTTTAAACTTAAAAAATAGATGTAGAAACAATTTTATTCCTCTCCTTACACATATCAAGAAGACATGGAATATTTAAGTATGCATGGAGGATTTCTCCATAGTACTTTTGTTTTATAGCTTTACTCTTTATTATGCAAAATAATTCATTACTTTTACTGTTAATACAAAATGAAAATTACATCATTTAAAGTTTCTGTCTATCACTCTTCAAATAACCCATGTTTTCATGATTTTTGATCTCTCTATTCAGGGTCTACCCATGATAAAATTACTTTACCTGCAAATATTCTATTTTGTTTTCTCTATTGATAGTGGAACCATGTATACAATTTTATGTTTACAACACTATCTCTTTATAATTGATAGATATTAACAAACTACATTATTTCTTCTATTATTGTTAATAAGAATTCTATCAGCTAATTAAAGCTACTTTATCATTAATTTGCCTACTTTTGGGCACCTCATTGGCTCAGTGGGTTAAAGCCTCTGGCTTCAGCTCAGGTCGTGTGATCTCAGGGTCCTGGGATTGAGGCCCACATTGGGCTCTCTGCTCGGCAGGGAGCCTGCTTCCTCCTCTCTCTCTGCCTACTTGTGATCTCTCTCTCTGTCAAATAAATAAATAAAATCTTTAATTTGCTTACTTTTCAGGTAATTTTTTTAAAGATTTGTTCTTCCTCTTGATACTTTATAGTTTCCTCAAATATAGGTGGATCTAGATTTACTAATATTTCAAAGATTTCCTTAGTTCTTTTTTTTACTTTAAATTTATTTTATTTTTTCAGTGTTCCAAGATTCATTGTTTATGCCCCACACCCAGTGTTCCATGCTATACATGCCCTCAGTACCCACCACCAGGTTCTCCCATCCCTCCATCCCCTTTCCTCCAAGTCCCTCAGTTTGTTTCTGTGTCCAAAGTCTCTCATGTTTTGTTTCTCTCCCTGATTCTTAAAGAGTCCTAACAATCAAGAAGCATGACTCAAATATTCTTAATAATGTTCATCTATTACATCTTTAAATATTACTTTTCCATCATTTTCCTTATTATATTCTTCTATAATTACTATTAAATGTTTAATGGGGCTTTTCAATCTGTTTTCTATGTCTCTTAATGGCACTTTTATATTTTATTTCACTGTTTTTCTATGTACTGCATTCTGAGCATAGTCTGTATGTTAAAAATAAAACTGCTTAAGTATAAAACAAGAAGAAAGAAAACTAAATTCCATGTTCTGTGAAAATGGTTCTATCAGATTGTTCCATTTTTTCCTTCAGCCTAAAGTTATTGTTAGTGAGTGAATTAAAATAATAATAATAATAATAATAATAATAATAATAATAAACCTACTATCCAGGCAAACAGACACAGGTTCAAATTTTGATGCAATCACCTGGCTAGCAATGCAATATCTGTTTTTAGATGGACAGAGAAGAATCTTTAGTCTCTTTCTGTATTCCTAGCAGCAGCAGGAAGTGGAATCGTGAGCCATTGGGAGGCATAGGTCTACTTTTAGGAAGCTCATAGTGCATTGCAGGTCACAAATGTTCATATGGAACTAATAATTATTGATCATAATGTATATTGTGACATATGTTTATATTTAATCCCATTTAATCTTTACAGCCCTCATAGATGTGGGTGTAATGTTCTTCATTCAATAGATGAGATACCTGCTATTCAATAAGGGTTTTTAAAAACTCACAGAAATGAAAGTTAAAATAACTAGATTTTGAACCCGTCTTTCTAACTCCAAAATGAGCTACAAAAATTATTGAAATGATGTCTGAAGCTCTCAAAAAAGATTTAAAGAGTGTTAATGATAATGAACTTATTATAAAGCTTCATCTGAACAAAGCTAAACCCAATAAAAAAATCAATCCACACCTAGAACACCAGGCACATCTAACTGTAGCCTGAAAGCCTTAAGAGAAGCTAAGTCCTACTTTAATTCTTAATAGTTGGGATCAGAAAGCCTTCCAACAATGCTGGCTTTGGAACACAGACCTGCCCAGGATGCATTTACTCCAGAAAACTGAGAGAAGAAGAGCTCTCCCTCCTTTAATGCAAAGTAAACATAAACAAATAAATGATAAGCCCTTAATTGACTTCAGGCTAGAAAATGATTAGCATATGACCAATCAAATCAGCTGTTTCTCCAAAAACAGAGGGGCTATTAATAAACATCATTTAAGGGCAGCTATTCCCTCAGCTGTAAGTTGAGACAAGTAAGTTGGGAGATGAGAGGAAAAGTCCCTGTTCCACTAATAGAATTTAAACAGATACTGAGTGTATGTCCCCATCCTGTCAGGCACTTCCAGCACATATTTTGTTTAAAACCTGTCACAAAAATACCTTAAGGCAGATTTTATAATTATATACGTGATAACTTTGATTGTGAGTTTAAAATATAAAAAACTTCCAAAGATCATAGCCCTTAAGTTGAAGAAATAGGTTTAGAAGCATAGTTCATCTACCTTCAAAGCCAGTTGAATTCCTCCCATATTGTCCTTCCTCTTCTTCTTAGAAGGAAGTCTTGAATTGAGTCTGAAGGCAGGAATGGATTGAAATACGAAAAAGGGCTTGCACTTGTAGTTCATTACAGGTTTGTTTTAATAGCAAATTAGGGTCAGTGCATGTAGGCTATTTTGAGCAAACCATCCTGAGTGAGGAAGTTAATAACAATGGACTTTGATAGGTAAGAGAAGAATGAGGTTGCAGAAAAAAGAGAAGGCATTGTTTGTCCTTTCTTGTTTCTGTTGCAAAGAGAAGTTGTCTTTGATTTTGAGAACTATTTTTGAAAACATACTATGTTGAAGAAGCTGTATTGGTTGGGCTAAAGATGCAACTGTGAAATGGGTGCATGAAATAACCACTCTTCATGGAGGCTTAATTTTTATGGGAAAGTTAAACATTGAACAAGTAATCACAAGGCGATAAGTTATACAAAGAAAAATAGAAGTTGCTATGAGAATATATGACAAGGGAAAATAATCCAGTCAGGTATCAGTAAGAGCTTTCTGGAGCAAGTGATGACTGAACTCTCAAATTGAAAAGTAAGTATGTATTAACGAGTAAAGTTTGGAAAAAGCATTTGTACATAAAGTTTGGAAAAAGCATTTGTACATAAAGGTGAATTGATTTAGGAACATATATTAAGTTTCTGGGAGATGTGGAGGGCCCATCTGCGTAGTTTAACTATAGATTTTTGCTAAACTCTTTTCCTAATTCTGATATCATCTTCAAAAGTTCCTAAGTGCTTAGTTATGGTTGGGGAACCGGTAGTTGTTCTGTTCCATCAATGTTGCCATGCACATTCCAGGGAAAGACAACAAAATAAAGAACTTCAGGAATTTGTAAAGAAATTGTTGAAACAATTGACCAAGGAATCTAATCTGTAGAGGAGAAGAATTGAATATAACATGGTTATTAGTGAGAATGAAGAAATCAATGAGCAGATGATATCAATGAGGTGGAAGATACGGGACTGGTGTAATTAAAATGTTAGTTGGAAACAGAAAGTAGTAGCTAGTATTGTTTATATGTAGATTTTTAGAGGTAGAAATGTTTTAGTGGATGTAAATCCATGGGGTGTATATTGGTTTGGGAGGTAGGAATGGAGTGTTTCAGAAGTTAGGGAGAATGAGGAAGTCTTAAAGGAGGAAATGAAGTCTGAATGTGGAAAACTGAAAGCTTTGGCAATTTTTATTGGATTTTCCAAGAGGCTGACTTACCCTTCTATAGCAGGTCTTGCAAAGAGAGTTTAACAGGAAGCCAGGATACAAAGTTGATAATGTGTAGCAAAAAGGGGACTTACGATTAAAGATTCAGATAACCAATTTCATTATGTGTGGAAAGGGCTTCCCCACCTCACCAAGCTGTTCTCGGACACATGCTGGGTATCCTATAATTTAATTTGATTCTGACACTATCTTCCTGGAGATATATCAGATACCACAGTTTTAGGGCTCAGCCCAACAAGATTGCACCCTCCTCACAACTTCAGAAGCAATTCAAAGCCCAGGTTGTCACTTGTGCTACTGACCAACCAGCACACTTTGTCCTCTAGTTTGATTAATTTTCTAGAACATCTCACAGTACTCAGAAATAGTTTGCTTCTTAGATTACAAGTTCATTATAAAAAGATATGTTAGAAACAGCTAGATGGAAGAGATATACAGGGAAAGGTTTGGAAAAAGGGCAAAGAGCTTCCACAGTTGCCCTAATTCTCCACATATTCACCAACTCAGAAGTTCTCCAAACCCTGCCCTTTTGGGTTTTTATGGAGGCTTCATTACATATACATGACTGATTGACTCATTTGTCACTGGCAATTGATTAAGGCTCCAGTCTTTTTCTCTTCACTGGAAATTATGAGGTGAAACTAAAAGTTCCAACCCTCTATTCATGGTTGGTTCTCCTGGCAACCAGACCCTCTCATAGGTGCTTTCCACCTTATATCCATAAACCCAGTTGTGTTGGAAAGGGACTTATTGCAAGACATCTGTTTGCCCTCTATGGCTTGAAATGATTTCAGGAATGATGCCAAAAGGCCAAATATTGCAACAAAAGATGCTTTCATTGCTTATATCACTCAGGATATTCTAAATATATATTTATTATAAATCACAATATTGTACCTCTTCCAAGCTAGGTACTTTATAAGCACTGAAAATATGCCTGTCAAGAAAACCAATGGAAGATCATTGTCCTTTCATACAAAAGAGGAAAGATAGACAAAATAAGTTATGAAAGTAATATATAATGATGACAATATATTCTATTAAAAAAAAGACAAAACAGTAATGAGGGTAGATATTGACAGGGATGATAGTAAGTTATTATTTTTTGTGAGGTAGTTATAGAAAGAAGCCCACTTCTTCCTGGCACCACCACTACATGTATGTCCATAAGAACAAGTCTTTCTGAACACAGAAAGACTTAAAGTTCAGAAAGACTTAAAGTGGGTGAACAGCATGCTGGGAGCCAGCCCCAGCAACAGTCAGGGTCCAGAAGGTGGGGGAGGTATTGGCACTTTCGAATGAGGAGACTGTACTTGAAGTGTGGTCTCAGGATCTCCCAATAACACTGTTCTCAGGGAGCTTTATTTATACTGCTTTACAAATGTCATTGTTAGATCAGAGTGGCTCTATGATGAAATTTTTTATCCAAAGAGAGAAGATCAGAGTGACCTTTCAAGATGAAACCCAGTACCCAAGGGGGATGAATATGGTACAGTACAATATTTTTTATCAACGCAAGCAGCCCTGAATTAGTACATAATGTTTGATGTAATTTTTATTTATACACTCCAGTAGGGTACAAATCACTATCACTAACTTATCATGAGTTAGTCAGTAACAGAGTTCAGTATATTAGTAAGATATAGCTTAAAAAGTATAGCACAGAGTCAGTGGTTACATATCATAAAATTTTGTAATGCACCAGGTAGTCTGTTTCTGCACATACTCCTTTAAGACCTTTTTATTTTCCTTTGTGTTTCCTGCTGACACCTCAAGGTTTCCTCGTTTTTCTTGGCCGATGCCCAAGCTCTCTAAGTTTTTAGATAAGGCACATATTCTCTCAGCAATTGGCCCACATATCCCCCCTTTTTAATATAAAAATATCAATCCTTTCCTAGGATTGAAGAGGCTATTACCGTATCTGTCTTAGGTGTTCCCTCATCCATTTCTCTCTTACCCGTCATCGGTTCATATCTTCTTGGCAGATATGACCTGTCTTAGGTGGAGAGAGAGGAGAGAGAATCTTACCTGTCATTGGCTAACTGGCCCCTCTTATACTCTTTTCATTGGGAGAGGCAAGGTTTGCAGATGCAGCTTGGCTGTTGCCCAGGTTCTTTAAGTTTTTAGATAAGGCATGAATTCTCCCAGCAACTGGCCTCAGCGGCCTCCCACAACAGCAAACCACAGTGATAGCTAGAAGAATAATCCTGGCAGGGAAAACATCACATGGACAAGTCTAGAAGTTAAAGGATGCTTGAAGTGTTCAGGAATCTTGGTCCAGTGCGGCTGAAGCAGAGTGCATGAAAGAGGGAGGGGTAGGAGTTGAGTTCAGTGAAGTAGAAGAATGGGGTTAAATAATAAGTGGCTATCAGGTCAATGTAAGAATTTTAGTTTTTACTCAGAGGAGGATTGGAAACTACTGGGAGATTTTGATCAGAGAAGTAACACCTTCTGTTCAAAAAGGAAGGCTCTGGTTATTGTGTTGATATTGGCCTCTGGAGGAGCAAAGGTGGAAGCAGAAAGCCAATAATAATAATAATCCAGACAAGATATGGACTGAGGTAGAATAGTGAGAACAGTTACATGTGGTGGGAGCCTGGGTGTGTTGTAAAGGTATTGCCAACAAGATACTCTTCCCACATAAGAAAAAAGAGAGGAGTCAAGGAGGATGACAAATTTTTGGCTTAAGCAACTGTAAGAACAGTGTACTTTATGCTATACAGTCTTCTCTGTGCAATTCTTTTGGCCATCTTGGCATTCTTTTAGAATCACCACAATTTTACATATCTGATTTAAGTGTCCTTCATCTAACGAAAGCTAACTGATTCATTGTCCCATTTTTTTTGTTAAGCAACAATAGTTAAAAATAAGAAAAAATGTAATTAGCTAAGAGAAACTCAAATTGAGCAAAAATTTAAATTTGACCCCCCACACCTAAAAATTATAATCTTCCCTGGTTGAAAAATCTAGTCCAGTTCCCTCATCTGAGCAATTGGGAAATTGAGGACTATGAAATTAGGGCCAAAGATATATTGTCAGTAATTAGTAGAGCTGTGACTACCCAGAACTCCAGCATCCTGTTTTTTTCAGCCTCCACTTCACGGTTGATTGATGTGACATAGAACATTCTGTTACTGGAGACATGGTCATTCCTAAGTAGTGTAATATACTTATCTGTTGGTGGGTTTGACTCCCTCCCTGATTATGTTATTCTTGTCAGAGATCCTGGAGTCTGCAGTCTCAGAATGAATGGATTTTAGGATTCTGAAGCTTTTGCAACACAGAACTCAGATTTTCCCATGTCCTCAGTCTCTGTAATTTTACTCAATATCATGAAGAGTTTTCTCAAGGCTGAAAGATTATTTGATGGATTATTTTATTTAAAAATATAGGTCATAGAATGCTCCTGTTAATGGTGCACTAAGATCACTTAAGGACTGAAATGCTACTGGCGTTCAGTTACCCATGCTAAAGGACAGATACTCTGTGAAATGTTGCAGCAAAGTTCTGCTCTAGGATGAAACAGAGTATACATGTTGCTGGAGCACTTTCAGGTGGAGTGCAAATTACCACATCTGAGGATGCTCCTTGACAGAATGAACAGCCCCAGTCTGGAGCTCTTTGTCTCCAGCTTGGAGTCTGAAGAACCAGACTTGGGAAAAGTCATTCTCTGGGTCAGCTGTTCTGTATCCTGTGACTTGAAAGATTACAGATGAGATTGCTGCTTACTTCCAGCCACCAATCTGGAGCTCATGGGTGAAGTGAGAAAAAGGGAAAGAGTCAGAATTCCTGCTTGTGGGATGCTCTTTGAACCTTTGCCACAGCTACTGTGTTAAGTCCAAATGCAAAGGTTGGAAAATAGGCTTTTTCTTTTTTTATCTGGCATTTCTTCTTTGTTCACAATATGAGTATGTATGGCCACCTTCTATCTCCAAATATTTCATAATCATTGTTTCATTGGCATTTTGAAATTGATAATCTCAGCACTTTTATTTGTAGGTAGATAATGAACATTTATTTTTATAAAAGTTTAATGTATATTTAGCGGCTTAAAATTATATTTTATGCTGATAGTACATCTTAATGCACTGATCATCAGAAAAGTGTCTATTTTAGTAAATGATCATTGTGTTTTTATTTTAAAAATTAGATTATAGGGGCACCTTGGTGGCTCAGTTGGTTAAGTGACTGCCTTCGGCTGAGGTCATGATCCCGGAGATCTGGATCAAGTCCTACATCAGGCTCCCTGCTCGGCAGGAAGCCTGCTTCTCCCTCTCTCACTCCCCCTGCTTGTGTTCCCTCTCTGGCTGTGTTTATCTCTGTCAAATAAAGAAAATCTTTAAAAATAATAATAATAAAATAAAATAAAAACTAGATTATAGAGGGATTACACCTCAAAGTTGTTCAATCTCTTAACTTCTCATTTATTTTCTAACAAAAATGACCATTTTTGTAGACCTTAAAATTCAACGTGAAGACCTTAAAATTCAACGTGAAGAAGAATTATTATATACTCCAATTTTAATTAAAATACTTAGAGCTACAGTCATGATGTTCTTAATGAAATGAATACAATCTTTTTTTTTTTAAAGATTTTATTTATTTATTTAACAGGGAGAAACAGAGCTAGAGAGGGAACACAAGCAGGGGGAGTGAGAGAGGGAGAAGCAGGCTCCCTGCCGAGCAGGCAGCCCGATGTGGGGCTCGATCCGGGATCTCCGGGATCATGACCTGAGCCGAAGGCAGTCACCCAACCAACTGAGCCACCCAGGCGCCCCTACAATCTTTTAAAAGCACAATCGAAATAAAAATTAATGTATGAAAGAAACTGTCATGTTTCTGCATTTTTATTTATTTGCTTTTTAAAAAATGTTAGGATTGAATTTCAGAAATACTGAGTAGCTTGTCCAAGATTACAAAATAAGTGCAAGACCTAGCATTTATAATAGAGAACTCCTTAATCCTTTTTTAAAATTTTTATTTATTTATTTATTCATCATAGAGAGAGAGCACAAGCAGGGGGAGTGTAGGCAGAGGGAAAAGTAGGCTCCCCACTAAGCAAGGAGCCCAATGTGGGATCCATCCCAGGACTCTGGTATCATGACCTGAGCCAAAGGGAGATGCTTAAGCAAATGAGCCCCCATGCATCTCAAGAACTCTTTAATTTAAGAGGTCCAACATGCTTCCTCATCCCACCATGTCACTAAGCAATTTGGTTGGGGTTTTGCAGATTACATGTGACAAATCCTCCTTGCCCCTTACCCTAAAGACACTGTACTAATCCAAAATGTGAATTACATTATTCATCCACATATCTGAAATCTGCGTCATTGCTTCTTTGACTCGAAAGACATAAATGTAAATGTTCATTTATCAAGTATCATCAAAGGAAGAAATGCCAGGCTGGATAGGGAAGACATGCCTTAGTACCCACACAAAATATAAATTCCAGTTAACAACATGCTTTCCTTTGTAGAATGCTGGTAGGAGGATGAATTATAACATGTTTATTGTGGTATACCTACAAACTCAAGTTACAATAGCAGGATCTAATTGACACATCCAGAGTCCTTGTTATCACTGGAAAGAAACGAGATTTCCAGGGACACCAGCACATCAATAATTCTGATGGATGTGTGGTGATATTACTCAAAAGAATTATTGCTATTCCTAGCAAGTCTTTGAGTGATTACTGACATTCTGACTCCAGGAGGAATGAACTTGGGGAAATTGGTTGCTGACCTTTCTGGCTGTACTAATCAGTGCAATATAGTCAGGAGCAAGAAAAAATAAATAAAGAGGGCCATGTGGGTGGGTCAGTTGGTTGAGTGTCTGCCTTCAGCTCAGGTCATGATCCCAGGGTCCTTGGATCTAGTCCCACATCAGGCTTCCTGCTCAGTGGGGGGTTTGTTTCTCCCTCTCCTTCTGCCTGCTGGTCTGCCTACTTGTGCACTCTATCTCTCTGTCAAATAAATAAATACAATCTTTAAAAAGAAAAAAAAGAAAGTGATCATTGGATTCACAATGAAAACATAAAGTTGGGCCTAATAATCTTTTTAAATTATATGTATTTAGTGTCATTTGAAGTGTTAAAATGAAAGCATCCTATTAACCCAAATCCTGTGACCAGAAATAGCAATCAATATTATGGGAATATTGTTTCAAGCCTATGTCTATGCAGATAAATAGAAAAACAGAGATAATTTTGGTAATGTGAACAACATTTAGCTTTACTCCAATTAAGAAGAGCAAAAAGTACTGCTGTCTTAAAACTAAAATGATTGGCAGATTCAAGATAAATCTTTGTCATCCAAAATAAATTTGTTGCTCATCCTGTAAAGTTCAGAAAAATATAATTTTGTAAAACATCATAATTTTAACCATGTGGTTTAATTTTAGAGATTGTTTATAACTGCCTTCTTGGAAATGTTAAGAATATTATCATCATTATCCCCTTACCTTCATAACTATTTCAAAGATTTTATTAAATCATTATTTCGTCTTTGCCAAGATTTATAACACATACATTCTGTTTTTTTAAACATAATTTCTTAAACCTAATTTCTTGGTTGTTTAGCTTTAGCTCCTTTTTTTAAAAGAAATTTAATTTATTTTGTATTTTTTTAAGTTTATTTATGTTTTTAGTAATCTCTACAGCCAACATAGAGTTCAAACTCATGACCTCAAGATCAAGAGAGCCACATGCTTTTCTAACTGAGCCAGCCAGGTACCACCTGGCCTTAGTTTCAATATAAACTAAATGCTAACCTTCTATTGATTAGTCCTGATTTTCTTGGATTTCCTCAAAAAGTTCTTTCTACTCAGAAGCAGTCATATATGTATGAGATTATCTCTAAATTTTTAACTGCTTGAGTACACAGGCCAATTGCCAGTGTGTATGCAAAAGACAATTTGCTGGAAATTATCTTGGATCACCTTTCTCTTCTTCCAATTTTTATGGATATTGTACAATTTTGCATTGAATTAAGATTGAATCTTTGTAAAGAATTCTAATGTCAACTTGAATTTTTCTCTCAGTAAATGATTATCTTATTCCCCACATTATTTGCCTGTTACTTTGATATTTATACTTTAATAAGGTAGAGTGTATTTTTCTTATCTGATTCTTAATCACATCTTGTCTGTGAGGAATAATATCCTTGAATTACAGACACAACTTTCCATTTTTTCCCAGAATATTCTTTTCTATTATAACTTCCCTTTTACTTTTCTTCTACATTTTATGAAGTTTAAAAATAAATTAGGTTTAATTATTTTAAAATTTCATAGTCTTATTTTCCACATCTTTTATATTATCTCTAATACAAATTGTTATGCTCCTCTGCATTCACTGTACCTCAATTTATTGTAATTATTGTTATAATTCATTTTTCAATAGAATCTCTTCTAAAAAAAAAGAAGGTTTTCAACTTTTTATCCTTTAAAGAATTATGATTGTTTTTTCATCACATCATCCTTTTGCTTGGGCTTCTGCTTCTCAGTGTTTTTATACCATTTCTCTTCCAGAACTTAGTGGAAGTTGAGCCACATTGCAGGAGCCTTTCCCTACTCTAGCTTAAGTTGCCTCCACTGAAGGCACTCTCAATATATTCCCCATTTATTTTTATAGTGCTTCCTACTACCTTTCAAGTCATGAGTTAGCATATTGATTAATGAACTAATTAGCATAATATGACCTTTCTTTCCTCCTCTTCACTCTTGCCCTAAATGTGTAAGATTTATTCCATTAATGGAGTAACTTGGTTCACTAATGACTGGTGTAAAAGACATATTTGATAAATTTGGTGCCTGGGTGGTTCAGTTAGTAAACCTCTGACTTTGGGTCCAATCATGATCTCAGAATCCTGGGATCAAGCCCCACGTCAGGATCCCCATTCGGTGGGGAATATCTCTCTCTCTCTCTCTCTCTCTCTCTCTCTCTCTCTTCCCCTGCTTGTGTGTGCTCTCTCTCTCAAATAAATATTTTTTAATTTAAAAAAAGACTATAAGGATTGAATAATTAGGGAAGCAGTACACCACCAAAGGAAAAAAATAGTCTTAATAACTGATCCTATAAAAACAGAGATCCATAATCTAATAAGAATAATCAAATAAGAATTCAAAATAATCTTAAATTAGCTGAGAGAGCTACAAGAGAATACAGATAGGTAACTAAATGAAATCATGAAACCAATGCATGGACAAAGCAATAAAGTCAATCAAGAGATAGAAAAAAAAAAAAAAATTACCAAAATGTTATTTTGGAACTGAAGAACTCATGACCAAAGTGAAAAATGAAAAGAGAGCTTCTATAGCAGAATTGATCAAATGGACAAAAGAATCAGTAAGCTCAAATATAGGTCATTTGAAACTACCCAGTAAAGGGAGCCTATGATTTAGAGGATACTACCAAATAAGTCAATATATAAATATTATGGAGTCTTAGAAGGAGAAGGGAAAGAGAAAGGGGCATCATGCTTACTTAAAGAAATATTGGTGGAAAAAAATCACAAATTTGGGAAGGAGAATGAACATCCATATTTGTAAAGTTTAAAAGACCACAAATATATAACTTGAAGAGGTCTACATAAAGACACATTATAATCAAATTTTCAAAAGTCATTCATAAAAAGAGAATTTTGAAAGTAGCAAGAAAAATGTATCTTGTCACATACAAAGGAAGGTTGATAGTAATATTAGTGGATTTCTCAGCAGAAATCTTTCAATCCAGGAAAGAGTGGGATGATATAGTCAAAGTCATGAAAGAAAGAAAAAAAAAACTTCAGCCAAGATTAGTATAACTGGTAAAAATCTCCTTTAAAAAATAAAAGAGAGACACAGACTTTCCCAGACAAATAAAAACAGGGAATTCATCACTTCTAACAAACTTATAAAAAGTACTAAAAATATTTCTTCAAGTCAAAATTTAAGAACACTAAAAAGCAGTACAAAAGCATACAAAAATAAAAACCCCACAAGTAAAGGTACATATAAATAAAAATTAAAGAATATAATACTGTAAGAATAGTGCATACATCACTTCAAACCCTATTATAAGAGTGCCTGAGTGGCTCAGTCATTAAGTGTCTGCCTTCGGCTCAGGTCATGATCCTGGAGACCCGGGGTTGAGCCCCACATCAGGCTCTCTGCTCAGCGGGAAGCCTGCTTCTCCCTCTCTCACTCCCCCTGCCTGTGTGCCCTCTCTAGCTGTGTTTCTCTCTGTCAAATACATAAATAAAATCTTTAAACTCTAGTACAAAAGTTAAAAGACAAAAGTATTAAGAATAACTATAACCAAAAAAAGGTTAATAGATACATAACATAAAAATAAATAAATTCATATATCAATAAAATAAAGAGTAAGGGAGGAGGAATAAAAACTATAGAGCTTTGTGTATGATTGATATTAAGTAATTACCAGCCCCAAATAGGTTATTATAATAATTAGAAGTTATCTGCATGCCTCATCGTAGCCACAAAGGAAAAAAAGAAAACATACAGAAGATACAAGAACAAAGAGAAGAATCAAAACATGTGACTATAAAAAATCATCAAAAAACAAAAACTGCCAGAAAGGGATAGATGAAAAAAAATGAAAGAAACAGAATACAATTTTTAAAATAGCAATAGTAAGTCATTACCAATAATTATGATACATACAAGTGGAGTAATTCTCTAAATAAAAGATACAAAATGACAGAATGGATTTTAAAAACACAGGATCCATTTATAGGTTGCCTTCAAGAGACCAATTTTAGATTTAAGTACACAAATAAGCTGAAAGTGAAGATTTGTTAAAAGATAATTCATATATATAGTAATCAAAAGGGAGTGGCTATTCATATAAATAGTAACCAGAGGTAGGTATAGTTACATCAGATAAAACAAACTTTAAACCAAACTGTCAAAAGAGACAAAGAAGGGCATTGCATAATGATAAAATTGTCAATTAAACAGGAAGATATAACAGTTATAAATATGTATGCACCCAACATCAGATCACTTAAATATATAAAGAATATTGACAGATCGTAAATATTGGCAGATCTAAAAGCAGAAATAAACAACAACAGAGTTGGAGATTTCAATACCTCATTTACAATAATAGACAGATCAACCAGACAGAAAATCAATAAGGAAATAATAACAGACTCAAACTACACTATAACCAAATGAACCTAACAGACATATACAGAAAATTCCACCCAACAGCAGCAGAATACACATTCCTCTCAAGCTCACATGAAGCATTCTCCAGGAAAGATCACATGCTATATGAAAAAGTAAATCTTAACAGATTTAAGAAAATTGATATATTCTATCTTTTCTGAGCAAAATTAAAGGAAACTAGAAAACAAGCAGCAGAAGTAAAACAGAAAAATTCACAAATGGATGGGAATTTAAAAATACACTCTTGGTAAAAGGAATTAAGATAGTGGCAGAGTAGGAGGACACTAAACTTATCTCCTCTTTCAAACACAGCTAGATAATTAGCAAGTCATTCTGAACACCCAAGAAATCAATCAGAGGTCTGAGAAAACAAAAACTGCAAGACTACAAGTAGGAAAGTGATCACCTTTTGGAAGGTAGGAGGTGTGGAGAGTGGATTTGGGAGAGATATAACTATGGGTATTGTAGTGCAGTGGGAACCCAGCTTATGGAGGCTACCACCAAGTATTATAAGCACCAGAGCTCAAAATATAAACTTTTAAAAGTCTGTTACCATGGGGGATGTGCCTGGCTTAAAGGTGATCAGGTGGTGAAGTGGGGCAGAATCTCAGGAGTCCGCATGATCTGAAGAATGGGTGGCTTCAACCTGCTGCACTGCTCCCAGGCACAGGAGTGGGGAAGCCAGTTGAGAGCAGTGAGTCTTGATTCTGTTTTGCCATAAACTGGAAACCACTACACAGTCCTGCGATTGTTTTCCTCCGACCAGCAGACAAAAGCTGACCAAGTTGTCCACTCCCCAGCCCACCCCACCACCCCCACTCCAGCTGTGAGGAACAGTGCAGGTCTGTGCCACAGGAGCTCCTAAAATTTGGAGTTTTGAAACTCGGTTGCATACCTCAGATTAAAAAAACAAAAACAAAAAAACTAAAACCTCAGACACAGGCAGGGTGAATGTAGGGTTCAGATGAAAACCCAGGACACAAGTCTGGTGATTGATTGCTCTTCTGTGAGGGCCTACTGAAGGATAGAGGGTGGAAACTCTGGAGCTGGAGATCTGGGCATGGCCATAAGCCATAACCATGCTTCCCATTAGCATCAAAAGCCTTCAAAGAGCAAAACAGTGTCACCTCGTGGACTCCAAAGCCACTTACACCAAGCCCTGCCCCCAGTGCCAGAGAAAAGCATTTCCACTGAAACAAATCAGCCTGAGAATCAGCGCTATGAGTCCCTCCCCCAGAAGACCAGCACAAACAGTTCACTTGCACCAAGACTGCTGCTCATAGAGTGCTGCAAAGTTTCAGCTCTAGGGGCAATATGCTCTAGCTTCTTTTTTACTGTTATTCATTTTTTAATTTTTTTCATTTATTTTCTTATTCTTTCCATTTCCTTTTTAAATTTTTTATTTTGGGGGTGCCTTGTGCCTTCTGCTCAAGTCATGATCCTGGAGTCCCTCTCTCACTCCCCCTGCTTGTGTTCCCTCTCTAACTGTGCTTCTCCCTGTCAAATAAATAAATAAAATCTTTTAAAAATAATAATAAATGTTTGTATATTTGTTTATTTTCAGTTTTTTTTTCTTTTTTTCATTTTTTACTTTTTTTTTTTGGAGGGCGGGAATCTAGATACTTTTAACAAGCTGACCAAAACACACACAGGATTAATTTTTCTTTTTGGGAGAGTTCCTTTGTTTTTGTTTTTGGGGTTTTTTTTGTTTTGTTTTTTTTTTTTGGTTTGGTTTTTGTTTTGGTTTGTTTATTTGTTCATTTGTTTTTCTTTCTTCTTTCTCTTCTAGACAAAAAGACAAGACAGAGAAATTCACCCCAAAAGAATGAATGGGAAGCAGAACTCATTTTAATCAATATAGATATAAGTAAGTTGTCTGAACTAGAGCTTAAAACAATTATTATAAGAATATTAGCTGGGCTTGAAAAAAGTATAGAGGACACTAGAGAATCCTTTACTCCAAAGATAAAAGAACTAAAATCTAATCAGGCCAAAATTAAAAATGTTATAACCAAGATGCAATCCCAAATGGAGACCATGAAAACAAGATAGACAAAGTAGAGGGACAAATCAGTATATAGAAGATAGAATTATGGAAAATAATGAAGCTGGAAAGAAGAGGAAAATAAAGCTAATTGACCACAAAGGTAGACTTAAGGAACTCAGTAACTTATTAAAGCATATTAACATTTGTATCATGAATCCCAGAGGATGAAGAGAGAGCAAAAAGGGCAGAAATTTTATTTGAAGAGCTTACAGCTGAAAACTTCCCTAATTTGTGGAAGGACACAAATGTTAATATTGGAGAAGCACAGAAAACTCCCATTAAATCCAACAAATCCAACCATCACCACAGCACATCCTAGTCAAACCACAAAATACACAGACAAGGAAAGAACCCTGAAAGCAGCAAGAGGAAAAAAGTTCTTAAACTACAAGAGAAGATAGATCAGATTTGCAGCAGATCTGTCCACAGAAACATATTGGGCCAGAAGAAATTGGCATGATATATTCAAAGTGCTGACTGGGAAAAATATGCAACCAACAATTCTTTACCCAGCATGGCTGTCATTCAGAATAGAAGGATAGACAGGTTTTCCCAAACAAAAACTAAAGGAGCTCATGAACACTAAACCAGGCCTGCAATAATTTTAAGAGGGACACTTTGAGTGGAGGAAAAGAAGACCAAGAACAACAAAGACTAGAAAGAACCAGAAAACATCAGAAACACCAACTCTGCAGGTAGCACAATGACACTAAATTCATATCTTTCAGTGACTTTTCTGACTATAAATGAACTAAATGATCCAATCAAAAGACAGAGGGTATTCGAATAGATAGAAGAAAAAAAAAACACCTCAAATGCATCTATATTCTATCTACAAGAGACTCATTTTAGACCTAAGGACATTTGCAGATTGAGAGTGAGAGGATGGAGAATCATCTATCATGCTAATGAACACCAAAAGAAATCCAGAGTAGCCATATTTATATCAGACAAACTGGACTTTAAAACAGACTATAAGAAGAAATGAAGAAGGACATTATATCATAATTAAAGGGTATATCCATCAAGAAGATCTAAAGATTATAAATACTTATGCTCCCAAAATGAGATCACCCACATATATATAAATCAATTACTAATTAACATAAAGAAACTCATTGGTAATAACATAATAGTTGTAGAGGGCTTTAACACCTTACTTACAACAATGGACAGATTATCTAAGCAGAAAATCAACAAGGCAACAATAGCTTTGAATAATACACTGAACAGATGGTCTTAACAGATATATTCAGAACATTTCATCCTAAAGCATAATTCTTTTCGAGTGTACATGGAACAGTCTCCAGAAGAGATCACAAACTGGCCCTCAACAAGTATAAAAAGATCAAGTTTACCCCATGCATATTTTTAGACCACAATGCTATGAAACTTGAAGTTGATCAGAAGAAAAAACTTGGAAAGACCCAAGTGCATGGGTGTTAAAGTACATCCTACTAAAGAATGAATGAGTTAACCAGGAAATTAAAGAAGAAATTTAAAAATACATGGAAGTAAATGAAAATGAAAACATGACAGTCCCAAATCTTTGGGATGCAGAAAATCAGTCCCTAAGAGGGAAGTAAATTGCAATTTAGGCCTACTCAAAAAGCCAGAAAAGTCTCAAATATACAACCTAACTTTTCATGTAGGAACAATAAGTAAAGCCCCAGAAGGGAAATAATAAAGATTAGAGGAAAAATATATGATATAGAAACAAACAAACAAACAAAAAACAAGTAGAACAGATTAACAAAACTAAGAATTTATTCTTCAAAAGAATTCATAAAATTGATACACCCCTAGCCAGACTTCTCAAAAAGAAAAGAGAGAGAACCCAAATAGATAAAATAAAATCATGAATGAAAGGGAGAAATCACAACCAACACCACAGAAATATAATTATAAGAGAATACTATGAAAAATTATATGCCAAAAAAACTGGGCAACCTGAAAGAAATGGAAAAATTCCAAGAAACTTACAAGCTGCCAAAACTGACACAGGGAGGAATAGAAAACCTGAACAGACACATAACCAGCAAAAAAAAAAAAAAAAAAAAAAAAAATGGAATCAGTAATCAAAAATCTCCCAAAAAACAAAAGTTCTGGGTCAGATGGATTCCCTGGGGAATTCTACCAAATATTTAAAGAGTAGTTAATGCCTATTCTTCTCAAATTTCCAAAAAAAAAATAGAACTGGAAGGAAAACTTCAAACCTCATTCTATGAAGCCAGCATTACCTCAATTCCAAAAACAGACAAAGACCGCTCTGAAAAGGAGCATTACAGGCCAAATATCCCTGATGGACATGGAATCCAAAATTCTCAATAAGATACTAGCAAATTGAATTCAAAAATACATTAAATGAATTAGCCACCATGATCAAGTGGGATTTTTTCCTGGACTACAAGACTGTTTCAATATTCACAAATCAATTAGTGTGATACATCCCATTAATAAAATAAAGGATAAGAATCATGTAATCCTGTCAATAAATGCAGAAAAAGCATTTGACAAAATACAGCATCGTTTCTTGATAAAAATCCTCAAGAAAGTAGGGATAGATTAAACACACCTCAGCATAATAAAAACCATATATGAAAGACCAACAGGTAATATCATTCTCAATGAGGAAAGAATAAGAGCATTTCCCCTTTGGTCAGGATCAAGACAAAGGATATCCTCTCTCACCATTATTATTTAACACAGTACTAGAAGTCCTAGCCTCAGCAATCAGACACAAAAAGAAATAAGAAGCATCCAAATTGGGAAGGAAGAAGTCAAGCATTCACTATTTGCAGACAACATAATATTCTATGTAGAAAACCTGAAAGACTGGACCAAAAAATTGGTAGAACTAACCATGAATTCAGCAAAGTTGCAGGATATAAAATGAATGTGCAGAAATCTATTGCATTTCTAGACACCAAAAATGAAACAGAAGAAAAAGAAGTTAAGGAATCCATCCCATTTGCAAATGTATCAAAAACAATAAGATACCTAAGAATAAACCTAAGTAAAGAAGTAAAAGATCTGTACTCTGAAAACTATAGATCACTTATGAAAGAAATTGAAGAGAACACAAAGAAATGGAAAAGCATTCATGCTCATGAACTGGAAGAACAAACATTGTTAAAAAGTCTATAGTACCCAAAGCAATCTACATACATACTCAGTGGAATCCCTATCAAAATACCACAAGCATCTTTCACAGAGTTAGAATAAAGAGTCCTAAAATATGTATGGAATGACAAAAGAGCCCAAATAGCCAGAGGAATTCTGAAAAAGAAAAACAAAACTGGAGGCATCATAAGTCTGGATTTCAGGTGATATTACAAAGCTGTGGTCATCAAGACAGCATGGTACTAGAACACAAACACATGGATCAATGGAACAGAACAGAGAACCCAGAAATAAACGCATGACTATATGGTCAACTAATCTTCAACAAAGCAGGAAAGAATACCCAAAGGAAAAGACAATCTCTTTAACAAATGCTGTTGAGAAAATTGGATAGTAACATGCAGAAGAATGAAACTGAACCATTTTCTTATACTATACGCAAAAATAAATTCAAAATGGATAAAAGACTTAAATGTGAAACCAGAAACTATCAAAATCCTAGAGAACATAGACAGCACCTTCTTTAAACTTGGCTGCAGCAACTTCTTACTAGATGCATCACTGAACGCAAGGGAAACAAAAGCAGAAATGAACTACTGGGACTTCATCAAGGTAAAAATCACTATATAGTACACCTGACTAGTATTACTCTGTATGTTAACAAACCGGAATTTAAATTAAAACTTTAAAGCACAAACAAAAAAATATGATGTCAAAGGAGTTAGAAGGAAATAACTATATTTCTTTCCCATTTCTTTTTTTCCCTTTATTTTATTTATTTAAATTCAATTAGCCAACATACAGGAAGCACGTAATTAGTTTTCAGTGTAGTGTTCAATGATTCATCAGTTGCATATAACACCCAGGGCTCATCACGTCATGTGCCCTTCTCAATGCCCATCACCCACTTACTCCATCCTCCCAACCACCTCCCTTTCCACAACCTGCAGTTTGTTTCCCAGAGTCAAGAGTCTCTCATCGTTTGTCTCCATCTCTGATTTCTTAGCTTTCAGTTTGGTGTTTGTTTTTTTTTTAATTTAAATTTTATTTTATTTTTTCAGTGTTGCAATATTCATTGTTGGAACCACACTCAGTGCTCCATGCAATCGGTGCCCTCCTTAATACCCACCACCAGGCTCACCCATCCTCCCATCCCTCTTCCTTCCAAAACCCTCAGTTTGTTTCCTAGAGTCCACAGTCTCTCATGGTTCATCTCCCCTCCAATTTTCTTTTGAGATAGTCTTCTAAGAAAAACTCTTAGATCAAATACAAAAAAGAAAAAAATTTTCTATAGAAAAGTTAAGAATTTTTATGTCCAAAATAACCATAAATAAAATGACCAGCTGGGGAAATATTTACAAAATATAGAACTAATACATAGAAAACCTTTTAAATTAATTAGAAAATATGAACACATCCATAAAGACATTTTAAAGAAATGGTTTTGAAAATTTTATTTTAAAAAATGTTTATCAGAAACATGAAAACATAAGAAAAGTTTAAAATTTTAATGCTAATTAAAGAGATGAGTATCAAGATAACAATTTTCTCTATCAGATTAGTAAATACCTACAGATCGCTTGGATGTGAAATAACTAACAGGAATAGATGTTATCAGTTGCAAATTGGGGCACATTTCTTTAAAGCAATTAGACAATATGTCTCAAAACTTTATGTTTACTTATGCTAAGAGCTGTTCCAACCAGTAATTAGACAAGCATCCAAAGACAGTATGGGGCGTGTGTGTGTGTGTGTGTGTGTGTGTGTGTGTGTGTGTAAAATATGGTCACTGCAATGTTTTTCTAATACCAAAATATTTTAAATAAATGAAAGTATACATTCTGGGGAGTTATTTAAGTGTAATATATTCCATTCATGTAATACTATGTATCTATTCCAAATATTATTTAATATATTAATTTAGGGAAATAGTAAGGTCTTCATGCTACAGTGTTTAAAAAAATGTGACAAAATTCCTAAATTCTTAATATTTCTGTCCGAATTGCTATGGTACCTTTTGCTTATATCTGATTTTAAATTTGTCTAGAAAGAATATTTCCTTTGCAATAAAACAGGAAAAAGATGTGTACATATTTTAATTTTTTCCCCAGTTTAAATCTCAGGCTTAAATCCCAGTTTAAATCTCAGGCTTAAATCTCAGGTTCTCATATGTCTTGGATTTTGTTACTCTTTACCCCTTATGGATTGCTTTTACTTATGTGCTTATTTTTATTTTTTTGAGTGTTTATCTCCACATCTGTCATTAAGATAAACGACTCTTTTTAAACATCTTCTCATTATTTGTTAAAATGCCAATTGCAAATCATCACCATCATCATCATCACTATCATCATCATTAAGGTTGAAGGAACCCCTTACATAAATACACAAACACACTTATATCATATGAGGGTTTTTTCTTTTTATAGGTTGTATTTTTCAAAATACTTATTGGGTTTGTATTTAGGAAACTACATTTTTATTACAGAATTCAAGCTGATAGTCACATAAAATTCAAGCATTTTGCAGAGCTTTTTCTTAAACAGCTGTTTTCTCTATTCTTTAGTCTCCATTAATAACCCTCTCTGTTTCATCAGATGCAAAGCATTTTCCTTTGGGGGCTTAAAAACATTTTCAAGTACACACTAACATTATGCCACAAAAGCATTTTCTAATGAATAGCCCATGTTTTACAAGGTTTAGCATTTTCTTCTGTTGTGCATGTACAATGGCCACAGTAATTTATAAAGACTCCTCAAAGACATCTGTGAAAAACTGCTTTGTTAATGTATATCCACACTGCAAGCAATTTCCTCTCTATCATGTCAGCATTGTTGGAATTGTGTTAGAGGTTAGCAAGCAGGTCATCACTCATTCAGCTGGACTGTAGAGAGAAGTGGCAGAACTGTGGTCCATGATAGAAGAGGGGCTGCAGTAGGACACAATATAAAGTTACCTTCAAGTAGTTTTTGAAACTTAAAAGGAAAAAACCTGCCAAACTGTTTCCCATAGTGGCTGTATCACCAGTGACGTATGAGTGATCAGTTTCTTTGCATCCTCTCCAGCATTTTGGTGTTTTCAGTATTTTTAACTTTAGCCATTCTGATAGTTTGCAGTTTGGCAGTTTTTTATAAAAACTAAACAAGAGATCTCCATATACACAGAAAATTGCACTCTTGAGCATTTATCCCAGAGAAATAGAAAAATATGTTCTCATAAAAACCTATACACAAGGGGCGCCTGGGTGGCTCAGTTGGATAAGCGACTGCCTTCAGCTCAGGTCATGATCCCGGAGACCCGGGATCGAGTCCCACATCGGGCTCCCAGCTTGGCAGGAAGCCTGCTTCTCCCTCTCTCACTCCCCCTGCTTGTGTTCCCTCTCTGGCTGTGTTTCTCTCTGTCAAATAAATAAAAAAAATCTTAAAAAAAAAAAAAAAACTGAACTAAACACTTAAAAAAAAAAAACCTATACACAAATGTTCATGGGACAATTGTATTTGTATAAGAACAAAAAAACAGATGCAACTGAGGTGCCTTTTATCAGGTGAACACTTAAACTGGTACATCCAATCCGTGGAATTCTACTAACTAATAAAAAAGAATAAACTCTCGATTCACATGGCCCTTGGATGAATCTCAAGGGAAAAAGGGTGAGTGAAAAAAAAAAAAACATTCTTAAAATTTTCTATGCTGTATTATTTCATTTATATAACATTCTTGAAATGACAAAATTATAAAAATGGAGATGATATTAGTGGTTACCAGTGTTTAAGGAGGGGTGAACACAGAAAGAAAGATTTGTTACAAAAGGTCAAGATGAAGAGTCCACATGGTGATGAAAATATTTATATTTCTTTTTTTTTTAAGATTTTTATTTATTTACTTGACAGAGATAGAGATCACAAGTAGGCAGAGCGATAGGCAGAGAGGAGGAAACGGGCTCCCCATTGAGCAGAGAGCCCTATGCAGCCCTCAATCCCAGGCTTTAACCCACTGAGTCACCCTACACATGCAACACATTTCACGGAATTAAACATTCACAATAAACCCAATGAGTAGAACTGGGAAAATCTGAACAAGATGTCAGTATCCTGGTTTGTGATATGGTACTACAGTTTGACAAGATGTTATCATTAGAGGAAAGTAGATAAAGTGTATGTGAGATCTCTCTGTGTTATGTTTCACAACTGCACGGGACTGTACAATAATCGAAAAGGAGAAAGTTTAATTAAAGTCAAGTTTATGGTGCCTGTGTGGCTCAGTGGTTTAAAGCCTCTGCCTTCGGCTCAGGTCATGATCTTGGGGTCCTGGGATCAAGACCCACATCGGACTCTCTGCTCCGCTTCCTCCTCTCTCTCTGCCTGCCTCTCTGCCTGCCTGTGATCTCTCTCTGTCAAATAAATAAATAAAATCTTTAAAAAAATAAAAAATAAAATAAAATCAAGTTTAAAAGAGAATGCTGACTCAAGCATACATAAGTAGCTTCTAAAGAGGTGGTACATCAATTGCCAGATGTCCAGTATGTGGTAAGCCCTGTGTCTTCCAGGGCTCACTCATGACTTTGTACATGTCTTGACCAGAATGAGAAGTTTTAAATTCTCAATGAAGCTAAAAGTAAACTATGACTCAGAGGCTCTGTTCAGCTTAACCCCTTCCTTACTTAGCTAGCTTTGTGTTTGCTATTCAGTTTCATATTAATTACTTCATCAGACAAGATTCAATTAAGGAAGATAATAAAAAATTTTAATTCCAGATTTTTTGAAATATAATTTTTACAAATTGCAATTGCCTCTAATTAAATAAAGAAAATTGGTTCCCCAACAAGTCAAATATGTGGGGAGGAAAAAGAGCATTGAATAATAAAAAAATGGAAGGCTGATACCTAGTGATACCCCATTCATAGAACCAGGGAGGATGAGCAAAGAAAGGAAATGGTGCACCTCAGGATCCTGGACACTTTGTTCTGCACTACTAGGCTTCTTCTTAGCCAGTCCTAGAACTGGGAAGGAAAAAACCCATCCTGTCAGCATTCAATTACAGGGGAGCTCCCCACATGACCCACCAAAAAAGAAGCAGTGCGAATTTCTGAATGTAGAAAGAAGACAACTACTATCAACTCTGCTTCAAGAAGCAAGGAGAGAAGAGAGAATTTTTTCCCCTTCTTCCTTTTTCTTCTCTTCTGATCTACCATGATTTCTTCCTTCCAGCAAAGTCTAACAGCTGTCATGCGAGCTTGTACAATGTAATTTATAAACTACCAGATTGAGGGGCAAAATTTAGTAGACGTAGTGCATCTGAGGCAGAGGAAAAACAAGTGAAAAAGAGACAAGGTCACCTTTTACATGTGTTTATGTATAAGTAAATGTTGATAAAGCAAAGTATTTAATTAATTGTACAAAAAAGGAGAAATGAGAAAAATGATGTCATCTTTTAGGTTCTATGCATTCATGCACAATTAATGTCATCATGCGGCTAGCATCAGGACATACATTTATTCATGTTGTTAAATACAACTTACTTATAACTCTTCTACTGAATAAAAGCATACCTTCAACAGTTGTCTTCAAACATGTAAGACCTTAGGGAAATACAAATGTAAATGTAAGACCTTAGGGAAATACAAAGACATTGCACAAAAACATGTAAGTCTGGATGAACACTATCAATATCAAAATATTCAACTTTTCTATGTATTTTTTTTCTTAAAATTGACCTGTTTCAGAATGTCCACTCAGAAAATATGAAGCCTCATGTAGCATGCTTTTCTGGTCATGGGAAGAAGTGAGTTCAGGATCTTTCTATACTGCCATCTTGACCATTTTTTAACAAAACAACACAACAGCCATTCTTCTGTTTTATATTTAACTGTATTTTTCAAATCTTACATATATTTTTACTGTATGAGTATGTGCTACTAATCTGTCAAAAGATGCCAAGTAGTAAAATGTTTTGCAAATGTCTGTAATTGTTGTTAGTAATTAAACAATACAAATGATCCAGTGTCATTATGAGGTTAACAGTTCTTGGTCAACATAAAAACTTGCCTACAAATGGCTAATATATTACAAAAGCAGTATGCATCCAAGCATTTGACATTCAAGTAACCCAAAATAGTGATTCTAAGAAAAACTGAAATAAATTATTTGACTCATGTTTTATGGCACATCCTAGATGGCTACATGAAAATATATACTCTTCTCTGTACATTGTAGAGATAAACAAAAATTATTAAAATATTTAGTATTAATTATAAAATTATCCAATGGCAGGGAGTTTATGGGAAATATCTATATTTTCCTCTCAATTTTTTTTGTGACTCTGAGTCCTAAGACGTGGGTTCTAAAACTAGGGATTGAGTCAGGTAGGTTGTAGTTCAGAACCTTGAAACTCCAGAATCCCCAGAACTCTTTGAGTCTTCCATAAATGTGTGTCATATTCCCATTTAATACATAGTGCATGCAGCACTGGGTGTTATATGCATTATATGAAAACAATGAATCATGAAACACTACATCAAAAATTAATGATGTACTGTATGGTGACTAACACAACACAAAAATATAAAAATAAAAAAAACAATACCTAGTGCTTCCTTCCCATGACTTGAAAACTCAATAAATGTTGATGCCTTGAAGAGGTAAGGAGTGCTGTTCTCCAGTTCTACTCACGACTCCCCGCCTGAATAACAAACACACATGAAGCATTAAATCTCAGCAAAAATCATTGAGGAGAATTCCTTGTGCAAGTAAGAGTGGAAAGGATTATATGTCAAGGGACTGTAGAGCTAAGACAACATATACTAACAAAAATGATAGTAAGAGTGCTGAATCAAGAGACAGTCATAAAGTTGGATAATGATAAATTTATTGGCATAAAAACCCTACCTCAGGACGCAAGAATAAGTGATCTGCCAAACACTGAGGAAGACTATGGTAGTATGCTACTATAATTACTCTCAGTAGTTTGAAAACATGATAATCTATACTCAATGTAGTAAAAAAGTTAGAATATCCATGGCAGATTGTGAAGGAAAGAATAAGAAAGCTCATAAAGTGTCAATGCTAGGATGACAACACCACATAGGGTCTGAAAACCAACAACATGCTATGTTCCATGAGCAGGTTGGAAGGCACCCTTTACCAAAGTGACAAGGAGTGCCCTGGTGAGGTGACACTAGCATTATTAAGAAGGTCAGTGGTAGCCGTCTTCCACATGCCAAGGCTGAATGTAAATAGTGTTGTAAGATAACAGAGCTCCCTAGTTAGCAATGGGAATTCTAGGATCCCAAAATAATACAGGTCAGATTGCAGCACTTAGTCTTTAGAAACAAAGTGCTGTAATTATTAAAAATGACTATGGGGCACCTAGGTGGCTCAATGGCTTAAGCACCTACCTTGGCTCTCAGGTCATGATCCCAGGGTCCTGGGACTGAGCTCTACATCTGGTACCTACTTCTCACTCTCTCTCTGTTGCTCCCTCTTCTTGTGCTCTTTTGCTCTTTGTCAAATAAATAAAATCAAAGAAAGAAAGAAAGAAAGAAAGAAAGAAAGAAAGAAAGAAAGAAAGAAAGAAAGAAAGAGAAAGAAAGAAAGAAAGAAAAGCAAGCAGCAAGAGAAGTGTGACCTGTAGAAAACTGTGGAGTTTGTTACTAGAAGTACAGCAGGTGGGCAACCAATAAGGGTATTACTTAATCTATACAATCAAAAAAATATGTTGGGGCGCCTGGTTGGCTCAGTTGGTTAAGTGACTGCCTTCGGCTCAGGTCATGATCCCAGAGACCCGGGATAGAGCCCTGCATCGGGCTGCCTGCTCGGCGGGAAGCCTGCTTTTCCCTCTCTCACTCCCCTTGCTTGTGTTCTCTCTCTCGCTGTGTTTCTCTCTGTCAAATAAATAAATAAAATCTAAAAAAAAAAATATGTTGACAATGCAATAGATAATCAAGACCCAGGGCCATTTATTTGGGCAATTATTTACTGGAGAAAGGGGACTACCCAAACATTTTAAGGACTACTACATTGTCAATGTTTTTGACAAATGCCCCTTAGTAGCAGCTTTAGCACTGAGTGAATTCTGAATTATAAATAAAAGCAAGTTTTTTGAGCCAGTCTTCCCAAGAGCCACTAGACAGGTCAACACAAATAATTCAAATTCTTTGTAAATTGGGTGCATTCTGTTCCCTCCAGTACTGATACTAGTAATGTGGGCTATTATATTTAAGGCTAATGCTGCACTGGGCTGAGCTGTTAAGCAAGAGATGAGACTAGGGTAAGTTTTAATGCCAGAAAACTTAATATTCTTGAAGAAATTCAAATAATTCTCTAGAATAAGCACTCTCCTGATTGTTGCAAGTTTTTTGTTAGAGTTTAGGTCTACAAAAGTTGACTCTAAGAGTTTGTGTTGGTTTTCTTGTTCCTTCTATGAATGGGCACATTTTGGAATTCCTTACTCCACCATTTCCACTTCATTCTGATTGTATTTTATAAGCTTATTTATTATAGACTGTACCATAAATATAACATACAGTGGCCATAAGAAAAAGCACACTAGATTGATTCTCTAAAAAAATAACTTGTTCACATTTTAAAACAATACATATATTTTAAAAATTAGACAGTAAAACTTAAGTGGGCAAAGAAAGAAAAAGTACTTTATAAAATATAATGTATTTCAGATGCTGTAACAGGGATGATAGACACTTGGTTGGGTCAGATTTATATCAAAGTATTTTCCTTTTATAGAATGGATGTCAGTAAAGGAGACTGCAGAACTGACAGTTCCACAGGAGGTGTATGTTGGAGGGTATCATGGTTTCTTTACATGTTAGCTAATTAAGTTTTTGGCTTACCAGTAAGTTAGTACCGACTTAAAAATGAAGTATGTTTACTTAAAAATTATGAATTGATATTTCAAAGGAGAATGTTGGAAGAATAACAGTTTGCAGAAAGAAAGATATAAAATATCCAATCCCTATATTTAGCCCTTCCACTTCTCCGGATGGCAGGTTAGCCTTGGGGAAACCATCTCTTAAGGAAAGGTTATTTAGCCATCCACCAGAATACAACACTGAATATCCCAAATCACTGTACAAGACAGTCTGGCTAGAAATCAAATTTTCATTCTCCCTGCCTCACATATTTTATCCTTGTGAATGAAGCAATTTCAGCACAAACTCAAAGGGATATTTTAGTAAAAGGATAAAAGGTTGTACTGGACATTTGCCTGTCTGCTCTTGTATATATCCCTACTCTATCACTGGAAATAGTATTTCCCAAGATCCCTTGCAAGTGGCCTATCTTTCATCTATTGAAAAATTATATTCAAGTTCCCACAATTACTATTTCAGGTAACTTAGAATCACATTGTCAATTTCTAATGAAATTCCATTTGGAGAATTGACTGTTTTGAATTGAATATATAGACTACCTTTGGGGGAAAAATATTGTCTCTACAATATTAAGTCACCCTATTCACACATCCAGTTTATCTTTTTATTTTTTTCATCATTTTTTCTGTCATTTAGTAGAATTTGATAACTTTCTCCACCAGTTTCTTATGCATATTTGTTTGATAGTTTATAGATGTTTTTCCATCCCTCCCACCATCCCTTATATTTTATAATAATGCAAAAGATAGAACAAGTCATGCGGAGAGTCCCATAATCACTGGTCAAGTTTGGCTTCACAGAAGATACCACATGCACCACAGCTTTCCATTTTTTTATACTAACAAATGGGATTCTGTTAAGCCCCACTCTGCTGAGCACTTCATATCTATACCCGATACAAAGAGACACAGAAGGGTCATTCTTTACTCCCACTACATTCATTTCTTGGACCCAATCAATTATAAAATCTTGACAAATATATGCCGCACCCAATATCAATAGTATTTTGTCTTTGACCCTTTGTCATTGCCACAGCTCTAATTTAGGTCTTCCTCATGTCTAGCTGGCATGGACGAAGAGCTACTGCACCTGCTGTTTCCAGTCTTTTGCATCCAGGACAAAGTCACCTTGTCATCGAATCTGTAACTCTTTCTACTTGTCTTAGAATAAGAACATAATTTGGAACCATTCAACATTCTCTCTGTATTTATTTTTTACTAAACTCTGATTCTATTCATTGCACAATATAACTTCTCAGTTAAGATGATGACCTTCTTATTTATTACAGTATTAGTGAAAGCATCAGTCTACTGTCATGCTTCTCAGACTTAAACATACATCCAAATCCCCAGAAGGGCTTGATAAACAGACTGTTGGATTTTTCTGCCGGTAGGTCTAGGCAGAGTCACACCCTCTTTCATATTCCCCAAATGCTTTGGTAAAGTATATATTGTACTCCAAAACTTTTAAAGTCAATAAATTCCTGGCTAGGTTAGTTACTAATTAGCTGTAGTTACTTAATTACATGTTTGATAGTTTTTATTCTCTCTATTCACAACTTCCCTGCTTCTGATATAAATGTTTATTTTCTAGCATTTTGAAATCAGCCTTCTTTACTTTCAAATATTGATATAGGCTTTCCTTTCTATGCCCACTGTTTTTTTTTTTTCAGATCACATTCATTGGTGGGGAAGAGAGGTTTTATGATTAAATACTGTTTTTTAACCAGGGCTTATAATATGTAAAGTCTTTTATGTTGCTTATTTTATTATATTAAGTGATTTTTTTCCAGTTAAAAATAGTATTATCCAAAAGTTAGATGCAGCAGTTTACAAAGATCATGATGTGTTTACTGACACTATCTTCAGTTAGTACAACTAGTCTGAACCTAAATACAGTATTATAGATTCTAAGGTTAATTATCACTGGCTGTTTTCATTAACCTTCAAAGAAAGAATTTCTCATCTTGGTGAGTATATATTGTCTTTAAATATACTCTCCATTAGTTTACATATGTTTTTAAAGTAATGTGATTGAAAAGTGGGCACTGGGCAGTGATGCAAGGTTTTATTGCAAAATGTATAAAAATGATGAAGCAAAATGGCATCTGACTATAGGATCCCCAGTAGTAAGCACCCTGATACTTATCATCAGCTGGCATTGTTTATTTGGTGTGTGATATGCAATACATTTTAAGAGTCTCTTAAAGCTTACTTTGGCTTATAAACTTGGGATTTGTATAGACCTGATTATTGTAAATAGCTACTGAATGTCATTCTCTATTGCCATCACAATATTTCTAGTCTGAATTAATCTAGAAGGGTATTGAACAAAATTGAATTTTGATAAATTACTTATGAAATAACTTATAAAAAGCCCATGAGAGATAACTGACCTCTTTCAAGATAGGAACTATTTCAAAGTATTCAGTTCATAAGGTCCATAAAATTACGAAAGCAGTAAATTTAGGGCACCTGGGTGGCTCAGTGGATTAAAACTTCTGCCTTCATCTCAGGGTCCTGGGATCGAGGCTTGCATCGAGGTCTCTGCTCAACAGGAAGCCTGCTTCCTCCTCTCTCCCTGCCTGCCTCTCTGCCTACTTGTGCTCTCTCTCCCTCTGTCAAATAAATAAATAAAGTCTTAAAAAAAAAAAGAAAGCAGTAAATTTAGAGCAACTGAATGACAAGCCATTGCATAACATGCTGAATATCTGGAAAAATGTAAATATGAAATGTTTTAAGTAATTGAACAAATTATTCTTTGGTTCTCCCTTTTGATGACCATATATTATTTTTACTTTAGTATTACCTAAGGATAATGTGATGATACAATCAGCAATCTATCTCCAAATATTAAAAATTAGTTCTTGCAAAGGCCAAAAAAGCAAAATAAACAAGTGAGATTACACCAAACTAAAAAAGCTCTGCATAGTAAAGGAACCATCAATAAAATGAAAAAAACAACCATCCAAATGGGAGAAAATGTCCGCAAATAATAGATCTGATAAGGGGTTAATGTTCAAAATATATTTTTAAAAATCCATACAAATTAATAGCCACTCCTAAAAGAAATCCAATTTAAAAATGGGCAGAGGATCTACATAGACATTTTCAAAGAAGACACACAGATGGCAAACAGGTACATGAAAAGGTGCTCAACATCACTCATCATCAGGGAAATGCAAATCAAAACCACAATGAGTTCTCACTTCACAACTGTTAGAATAGCTACTATCAAAAAAACTAAAAAATAATGAGTGTTGGTAAGGATATGGGGAAAATGTAACCTGTGTACACTGTTCGTGGGAATGTAAATTTAGCCAACCATTCCACTTCTAAATAGCTTCTGAAGAAAACAAAAGCATTAATTCAAAGAAATGTATGCTTCCCCAGCATAATCACTGCAGCGTTATTTATGGTGCTCAAGACATTGAAGAAACCTATGTCTATTGGTGTGTGAATAAATATTTAAGATGCCACACACACATGCATAATCATACACAGGAATATTTTTTAATCACTAAAAAAGAAACAAATTTTGCAATTTATGACAACATGGATGGACCTTGAGGGCATTATGCTAAGTGAAATAAGTCAGGCAGAGAAAGACAAATACTGTATGACCTCACTTAATATGTGGCATCTAAAGAAAAAACCTTACTCCCAGGAGTGTCTGGTTGGCTCAGTCATTAAGCGTCTGCCTTCAGCTCAGGTCATGTTCCCAGAGTCCTGGGATCAAGCCCTGCATAGGGCTCCCTGCTCTGCAGGAAGCCTGCTTCTCCCTCTCTCACTCTCCCTGCTTGTGTTCCCTTTCTAGCTGTGTTTTTCACTGTCAAATAAACAAACAAACAAACAAATAAATAAATGAAAGAACCTTACTCCTAGATAGGAAGAACAGATTGGTGGTTGCCAGAGGTTCGGGGTTGGAAGTGTGAAATGGGTAAGGGGATCAAAAGGTATAACTTCTAGTTATGGAATAAATAAGTCATAAGGATGTAATGTACAGCATGGCAACTATGTTAATACTATATTGTATATTTGAAAGTTGCCAAAAGAGTATATCTGAAAAGTTCTCATCACAAGAAAAATAATTTTTGTTACCATTTTGGTGATGGATTTTAACTAGATGTACTGTAGTGATCATTTTGTGACATATACAAATATCAAATCATTGTATTGTATACCTAAAACTAATATAATGTTACATTTCAATTATAACTCAATGATTTTTTTTTGTTTTTAGAAAGAAATGAAACAGCCTGATCAAATATTTGTTCATCATAATTTTGTAAGAATTTCCAAATTATTCCCCCCAAAAAGATTATAGTAGCTTTTCCTCCTGGCAAGACAATATGAAAGTATGCATTATCTCATAGTCTCATTAACAGTTCTTTTTTATCCATCCAAACATATAGTTAGTGAGTGTTTTCCAATATCTAGACATTATGGTAAGCCTTAAGAATTAACAAGTGGAGAGATAGATATTAATTATAAATATAAAGTTGGTACTTCAATAATAGTGCAATGTGAATTTTCAAGATTCCAGCAATGTACAAGATAGGAGAAATACACTCAGTCAGGAGGATAGTTAAGGTGTTCCTGAAGTGGTATATTGTGTATATTTTTAAATGTTAACCAGATGAGCAAAACAATATTTCATTTTATTTTTGATTCTCATTTTTCTTGGTCACAATAAGATGAACATCCTTTCATAACTTTAAAAACCACTTCTATTTACCAAAGTGAATTGTTTGATAATATATTTGATCCATTATTATAATGAGCCATATAAAATTTTTATATATTTTTTCATTCTGTTATTTTAAGATACACTCTATATTAATCATTTTTTGTAAGTTGCAAGCTTTATCTTGGTTATCTTTGGATTGTTTAACTTTATGATAGTTGTTAAAAGGTTAAGATATTAAAGTAAAACATGTCTAAGTCATCTTACATATTAGAATATTTGTTTTATCTTCTAATATATTTTATTTTTTGTGGTGTAAAATAGCAAAATGTATTTTTGCCTAATACATATAACTGGTCTAAAAATTGACTGAATAATTTATTATTTTACCACAGAATTAATGTTTTGCCTTTTTTTTTTTTTTTTTTTTTAAGATTTTATTTATTTGACAGAGAGAAACACAGCCAGAGAGGGAACACAAGCAGGGGGAGTGAGAGAGGGAGAAGCAGGCTTCCCGCCGAGCAGGCAGCCCGATGCGGGACTCGATCCCGGGTCTCCAGGATCACGACCCGAGCCGAAGGCAGTGGCCCAACCAACTGAGCCACCCAGGCGTCCCGTGTTTTGCCTTTTTTTAATAGAAAATTAAACTCCCAGCATATTTTGAATCATCTAAGCTCAAACGATCATCCCCATTGAGAAAAAAAATAACCCCAGCCATTTTTCTTAGGATTTTCTAGAAATGAATTCTGTAGTAAGCACAATTTCTAGAAATGGCCCCAATATTCCACATCACTTCATCCCTGGAACCTGTGAAAGTCATGAGATACCACTCTCTCTGATTGTTTTATGTGATATTCCACAGCTGACCTTAAAAAGACATGGATCTGATTTAACCTCACAAACCCTTTGAATTCAGAGAACTCTTTCTGACTAGTAGCAGAATAGGAAGGGGAAGAAGAGGCACAAAAGGGAGACAGAAGAGGGAGCTAGAGAAAGTCTCAAAGCAAGGTTGACCAGAAGCACCATTGTTCCTTTAAAGATAGGAATAGCCACAAAAGAAGGAATACAAGTGGCTTCTAGGCGCAGACAGCATCCTCTTACCAACATCCAGAACAGAAATCAAGTTTCACTTCTATAATGGCATGAAAGTGAATTCTACCAACAGCATGAATGAGCTCAGAAGCAAATTCATCCACTGAGCTTCTAGTGTTGGGAACCCTGAACACAGAACCCAGATGAGCCAGGCAGACTTCTGACCTCCAGAACAGTAAAAGAATAAGTTGGTGTTGTTTTGTGTCACCAAGTTTGATAAATAGTCATGCAGATATAGAAAACTAATATAAAGTTTCTATTCCTAAATGATGTTCTTTAATTAGTACTTACTTATCTGTTTCAGCTAGTTTGGGTTAACATTCTACTATTATGATGATAAAATTTAATATATTTAGACCACTCTCGACGTATAGTCTTCCATCCTCCCAATTTAGCTATTATTTGCCTGATGCCAATGGTCAGTTATCCCCCTGATCACAGCATACATAACACCCATTCTGTGTACATCAAGCACAGGGAGGATGTTATTCAGAAAGATTCTTTTTTTCCCCAGCTCTCTTTCCTTCCTCATGTCGCTCCTCTCCTATATCAGGATTTTGAAATTACTTTCTATTCTGTAGCCATAATTAAGTCTTCTGCTTTGGTTTTGTGGATTTTAAAATTTGAGAACCAATAAAGAGTATGGTTTATTCCTCCGTAAAATCTATTTACTGCAGAAACAAGATGTGTATTTGTAGTTTAATTCTTTCCTTGAAGATCATGCCATTCTTTTGTACTAAATGGAGAATAGTCCTACATACAAATATAAATTTATACTTCCCTTTTACCATCCATCAGGCACTTATGTATGTATACATTTTTTCATACCTTAAATTTCTCCCAAGGTCTATTCTGTATGTTCTATTAATTCCCCTTATTTGTGAAAAATGTCCTCCCTTCTACTTTTTGTCTGGATCCTTCTGAACAGTTTGTTCCCTAAGAATAACTATTTCTGGTTATAGACCATTCCTTAGCTACGGAGCTAAATGCACTCTTTCCTGGATATAATATTTTCATTTTTTGGTTAAATTCTTTGTTCAACTGGCATATGCATTGAAGAATTTTAGATAAACAAATTCTGATTCTTTACATGTTGAAAATGCCTTTGTTCTGCCCAAAGACCAAACTGCAAGTTTACTGGATCTTGAATATTTCAATTTGAAAATTGTTTTTTAAAATATCACTTTCTGTTCATTTGATGAAAAAGAAAATTTGAAAAATCTTTTAGTCACAAAGTAATGGAAACACATAAAATATAAAGATGTAGTGCCAGACTGGAATGGAGGGGGTATGAAAGGGACTAGAGCCATTGATCTGAAATCAGAACTGGATAATTACAAGAGAAATTTCTCCAATGGCAAGTCCAGTAAGAGATTCTGAGACTTAGTGTATTTCTGGATATTGTAAGAGGCTGATTGATCTGAACACAGGTTATTGGTGCTCACTGGTTCCAGATAGAAACAAACTTAAATCCTCTCAGATTAAGGTCTGAGTTACTTCTACATATTAAGATTAGTAAACATGAATTCACAATAAAAGATGACAAAACACACACAAGCAAAGAACTCATCATTACTGACAGCCAGTTAAACAAAAAGATTTATATCTTGCCAAGGAAACCAGATATTATATTTATATTATATAATATATAAACCAGATATTATATTATATGTATACTATATTTATTAGACAGAGATAATGTAACTATATATCAAATGTTTAATATATAAATGATGGAATCACAAAATAGGTCAAAGAACTATAGGCTGCTAAAATGTAACCAAGCTAATTTGAAGAAAAATAAGAAAAGAAGACAAATTATTAAAATTCAAAAATCAACTAATGGATTTTGGCTTCTAGTTATGCTATAAATATATGCAAAGGACATTCACACACATGGAAATCATTAGAAAATTTAGAGGAAATAAAATATTTTTGGTTTTGTATCCCATTTTATCTCCACTTATAAATGCTTTGGACAAAATAAATCTACTTTTCTCCAATATAACAAAATCCTACGGGAAGTAGCCAGAGCTGGCTGGGCTTCATGTTTATCAGTAAGAGAATTCTGTTGTGAAGAGAGCAAAGCAATAATATGTGATTTCTTTCTCAGTGCCAACATGGCAACTTTGTGGCTACATTCCACTAGCAAAGAGGGAAAAAAAGAATGGAAGATTCTTGTGGTGCCTGGGTGGCTCAGTCAGTTAAGTGGTGGGATCTTGATTTTGGCTCAGGTCATGATCTCAGGGTCCTGGAATCAAGCCCCACACCAGGCTCTAAACTCAGGGAGTCTGAGGATTCTCCGTCTCCCTTTTCCGCACCTCCTGCTCCTATGCTCTTTTTCTCTTTAATAAATAAATCTTTAAAAAAAAATTACTCTTCCTAGGTCCTTCTATTCCACTGACCATTTCTAATGGCAAGGAATGCTGAGAAATATAATTTTCATTCCACAAAGGCACTGAGGCAATTCAGTAGGAGAAAGTCCTTTTCACAAATGAGGCTTAATGTGATAAACTTTGACCCCTTTCTTGTAGCATAGAAAAAATTAATTTATGATGAATCATAGACTTAAACATCAAGTCTAATCTATACACATTTTAAAAGGCACACAGGAAAATTTTTTCAAGATCTTTCAATGTGAAAGATTTCATAGATGACACAAAAATCATTAAGTACAAAATAAAACAAAAAGATATTTTGGACTTCATTCAGATTACAATGCCATGCTAGGGGCGCCTGGGTGGCTCAGTTGGTTGGGCGACTGCTTTCAGCTCAGGTCATGATCCTGGAGACCCAGGATTGAGTCCCACATCAGGCTTCCTGCTCGGCGGGAAGCCTGCTTCTCCCTCTCTCAGTCCCTTTGCTTGTGTTCCCTCTCTCGCTGTGTTTCTCTCTGTCAAACAAATAAATAAAATCTTTAAAAAAAATGCCATGCTCATAGAAATATTCTGTTAAAAAAATAAACAGGTAAACTGTAGATGGGGAGAAAATATTTGTAATACCTGTTTACATGGACAAAAGAATAAATAAAATCAAAACGAATAAACAAAAAATGAAACACAGGGGACTAAATTCTTAAGCTCATAAATAGGCCTACACCTAAGCAGGAAGTGGATATAAAATAATTTGAATTTATGGGTCAGTCAACATGCTTGGAACCTTTAATAAATTATTCAAGGATAAACTGTATCTATATAGTAAAGAAGTTAGACATTTGTTCTCCTATTCCTCTGGAAATAAAAGCTGCTCTTGCCTTTGTCCTATTCTTTTTTATTGCTATTGAGTTATTACTACTCTTCCAGCTTAGAAAGAAGGTTAATGCATATATTTTAGCTACAATTTAAAATAAATGTTATGATTTTTGTGGAATCATAAACTGCTATTAAATTGCCATGCTAATTTCCATTTGAACTGTTTTTATAAACATTTAGGTAGTGGTCAGGCTTTTTCTGTTATGAACAATGCTTTTACAAATATCCTTGTATAAAATTATACTATGTCCAATGGAAACATAGAAAAAAGTCCTGCAAACAAAATAGCAGAATTAAATGGATTTACTTTTAAATGTCAGAAAGGATTAGCCTCTTTTCCAAAAATATTACCAAAAATGTGTATTTTCTATTATGCTGACCAGTTTATTACCCAATAATTGAACTCTCCTTGAAATTTTTTTGAACTTAAAATATTATGATCTACTTTTATGTTCTTTATTTTGTGAACTGTGATTGCATGAGCTGCTCTCGGTATTTGCTCTGTCCCTCCAAATCAACTTTCCATCTTTTTCCTCCATGTTCTATGTCCTGTGTACCAACAGTTGGGTTTGACCCAAAAGAGGCAATGGCAGAACATTAGGAGAATGGTCTAGGTATTTATTCCCTAGGTTCCACCCTGACGGGAATAACAGGCTAGGTGAATCTCTTTGACACAGATTAAAGCAACTGTCAGAGTACTCTCTCCACATGGCTGCACCCTCTGGGTTTCAGTTACTGTACTCTCCTCTTACCCATCAAGTCCTGTAAGGAGTAACACATTTAAGCTTATGTTAGGTGTATAGGTCTTGATTCCCGTAATGCTGCCACGGCTTTGAAATAACATCTTTTTTTTTTTTTTTAAGATTTTATTTATTTGACAGAGAGAAACACAGCTAGAGAGGGAACACAAGCAGAGGGACTGAGAGAGGGAGAAGCAGGCCTCCCGCCGAGCGGGAAGCCCGATGTGGGGCTCAATCCCGGGTCTCCAGGATCATGGCCTGAGCCAAAAGCAGTCGCTTTAATCAACTGAGCCACCCAGGCACCCCTTGAAATAATATCTTTAAATAAATTACAGAATGTGACTATTTCTTTTCTTTCCTAACCAAGCAGTTTATGTATTTGACGAATATAGCTCATCTCTTTGTTGAGAGGTGTTACTGATTAAATTGTGTCCATAAAGAAGAGATGTTGAAATCCTAACCCTTGGTATCTGTGAATGTCATCTTATTAAGAAATAACAGCTTTGCAGATGTAACCAGTAAGGTGATGCCATTAGAGTGAGCCCTAATCCAATATGGCTGTGACTGGTGTCCTTATCAGAAGAGGAAAAGTGGGGTGACTGGTGGTTCAGTTGGTTAAGTGGTTAACTCTGATTTCAGCTCAGGTCATGATCTCAGGGTAATGAAATGGAGTCCCGGATCAGGTTCAGAGCTCAGCACTGAGTGTCCTTATCCCTTTCCCTCTGCCCTTCCCAGAGCCTGTATGCTCTCTTTCTCTCTCTCTCTCAAATAAATAAATACACAAAATTAAAAAAAAAAAAAAAGAGGAAAAGTGCCCTCTGAAGGCAGAGACACACCGAGGGAAGTGCTGTATGATGGCAGAGGCAGAGATTCCAGTGGTGTATCTGTAAAACAAGGGTGGTCCAAGGATCACTGGCCACCACCAGGAGCTGAAAGAGGCAAGGAAGGAGTTCACTCAGAATACCCAAGGGAGCATGGCTTTGCTGACATCTTGATTCTGGACTGAAAGCCTCCAGAACTGTGAGAGAATATATTTTTATTGTTTATGCCTCTCAATTTGTGGTACTTAGTTATAGAAACCTTAAGAAAAGGCTGAGAAGGATATAGGATGGTACAGCAGTAATCTTTACCATGTAGTGGCATCATGATTATACAAATCATTATATTATTTACTTATATGGCTATTATTATTATATTAATACTATACTAATATTATTATACTATTGGCTTATATAGTATGGAAGTCTTTGAAAAATCAAGAAACTGTAGCAATTAGGCACAGTATTAACTATAGTCTTTCTAAAAAAATGTGCACTGCTATAGAAGTAGAAAAGAAGTTAAACAGAACAGAAATGGAAACTCTCTTTTGAAAGTTTGAACATGACACTTATTCCCTATAATTTTGTTGGAAAATATGTTCATCAGCCCTGAACATGACTGTTTGTAGAGTTGTGGTGTTAAGGGTCTAACTTTACCACGACTCTTCTAAGAAAAGAGAAGTGGTAGGGAAAGCATGTCTAAAATAGGAGATGGGATATTTGACCTGATGGATGAACCTGAACCTCCCTTGCAAATACTGTCTTGTGCAAGGCTGGAACTTGAGAAATGCAAACCAGGTACCCGGGGAACACAATTTAAGAAGATACTTACTCTCAGGTGCTTCCTTAAATTTTAGCATACTATAAAACTTGGAGGAAAAAATATATAAATCTTGGCTACATTCAAGAGACTAATTACTCCTCTACATTTGTGGCTTGCAACTCTCTATTTGTTATGGCTAAGAACAACTCTTGACCTCTTCCACTCTGGGATCTCATTACTCTAATCAATATCAGGGAAGAGATTTTGTTGCAACATACTCCATACTGATCTTCAACCTAAAGAAAACAAGCATCAGGGACAGTATGACAGTACGATGTCATATAACATCCCACGAGAAGGCATCCCTGTAGGCAAGACAATAATCAGTTCAATTGATCAAGTGTACTCAAAGCATATGCATCTCCTGGAGTTGCTAGTTTGGTTTGCCATATGTTCATAGATCTCACCAGTAATGAGACAAAGTGCAAATTGACTTAAAGTTTATTATTCACGGCATAGGATATATGTAGCATGGACTTTATGTCTGCATTGGTTCCTCTTGACCCCAGATCTCATTAGGGTGATGCAGGAATCATAGACACAGTGCTTAGAAAAACCCTAATCCTCTAAGGACCTCATGAGCAAATATGCCTAACCTTTGTCTCCAACGGAACACATTGCCTTTATTATCCTGACCAGGAAAGATATCTGCCCTCTGACCCAGAGGGAGACACTCTGTAACTTACAAACAAAAGACAATCCTAGATATGTAAATAAATTATGGAGAATTATCTCCTAACAGAAAACATTACCTGTCTTATGGATATAAGTAGGATTTCAACCCCAGCAATTGCAGTGCTTGTGTAGTAAGAAAAAGTTCACGGTTGTCATTATGGCAAGGGTGGTAGCTGTGCAGGAGTCTACAAAGTGGATTTTTCTGTAAAAAGTCTGCTTTGATAATGAATTCACTTATTACCCAATCTTCAAAAGCAGAGGCCAACTGACTACCCTCTCATCAGCTCCCATATGAGAAAATTTCCTAGGGAAACCAGCTGGTAGGTTGGTGACATTAAATCCCTTCCATTTCCATCCAGGAGATGGCAATGATATTTCCTTACAGGGGCAGACATATTCCAGGTGTGAATATGTCTTCCCTGACAGAATCCTTTTGCCAGTGCCCCTATCACAGATTTCCTGAAAGCCTTAGTCATCACCATGGTAATCTACACAACACCGCCTGCGTGACATGCAAAGATAAACTTATTCACCTGGAATTCACTGGGGTTAACATGTACTCAAATGCAAAGAAGCAGCTGAATCAATACAGCTCAGTCATATTTCTAGTTGAGAGGTAAAACCCTGCCGTGTTTACTTTCCAGAAGTATGCAGTATATACTTTGAATTATCATCCAATATTTGGAGTCAAATCCTTTTCGTTAGGATCCACAGGTCCAGTAACCAAATGGAGGTTGTTATTACACTAGTAACATATGGGAAGAATTTTTAACTCTTGTACAATCAATTTGGGACCAATGAGTTTGGAAGTCCTTGAGTGCCTAGGAAAATAATTCTTCCTCTAGAAAACAGTTATGATTATAACTGGAAACTGAACATACCTGTTGGGTATTTTAGGGTTTTTCACATTATTCATTCAACAGGGATGAAGGGGAAATTACTCTAGGGGTCTGGATGATGAACCCTGATTTCCAAAGGTAACCAATGGATGAAAGGTTGATTCAGCATGAAGATTGGGGGACTCATTGTGCACCTCTAATATTCCCTTGCCCAATAATCTTAAACATTAGTAAACTTCAGCATCCATAAAATACTCAGATAAAACAAGCTTTGGTGTTGGGACATCTTGCCTCCCTTGAGCTCGCAGCCATTATTGGGCATTGGCTAAAGTTGCCTCATGAGCCTTCCCAGAGCACTTCCGAGTACGTGACCTAGCTGGATCACCGCGGGCAGGCATCTGGCCTGTTGGCGGGCTTCTAGTCTTAGCCTCGCCTCACACTCCAACCTGAAACCTACGTAAGCCCTTAGTGATAGCAACATAATTGGCCCTATTGGCCCCTGCTTTTTCCTCCCTTTACTTCCTCCCTTGATCGCTATATAACGCTGTACCTGATGCAACAAAGCTGAGAGTTGCTGCGCCTCCACCGCTGACACAACTCCCGGTTTGGTGTGGTTTCTTTCTGGTTGCAGGGTGGGGACCGGGCCACCAACTCTTACCCTCTCGCTCAGCCCCCCTGGGGACAACAGGCTGGTCCTGCTTGCCCCTATCTGTGCCATTGTTGCTGGGAGAACACTTTGGTAAAAAATTCCATCCACATGGAATGCTGAAAAAGGTAAGGAAGTCATGGAATCTCCTTGAAAAAAGAAGGTATAATTATCAGCCTACACTTCATGACAAGCTACAAAAGTGAAAACAACAAAAGCCATGCCTTATCATTTCTATTTTCTTCACTTTATCCTAAGTATCCTATTGAAGAACACTAGAAGTGACTAATATTTTAGACTCCAAGTAGCAGTATAACAAAATAGATGATATACTATTTATAATGTGGTAAGGATGGGGTCCCTCTGTGTTCCCTGTTTGACTGCCACAAATTTTTTTTATTCTGGATAAAAAAAGTTACTCTATACTGAGGGCTAGGTTGGGGAATATTACTAGATTTCTTCACTTTTTTCATCCATATTCACTTTTCACCAATATCAACTTCGTTGTAGGGGCTAGGGGAGTGACTTTTATGGAAAACTTTATAAATTCTCCTGCCATTTCTCTTCCAGCTGAGTTTGGCCAGTGGAAGGCACTGGCAGTATATCAGAGGGTTTAAAAAAGAGAGATTGTGATATTTAATCCATGGCCCCACTCCTCTGAGGTTGCCACACATTAGTTATATCTCAATCCAATGAGTTGACAGTTGATTTCCCATGAAACCATCAGAAAAAAATCTCTGCGGCCAAGCTAAGATTATTAAATTTATGCAAGAAGAGCAAATGTTCCCCTCATAGTCCCAGAGTCCCAAATGAGGAAATCATTACAGTGTCTTTATCAGGAGGGGCTTTGAGGCAGGTTTGATAAGGTCAAATGGGCAGTGTGATTCCCATGTTTTAGAAAGCATTACCCATGGGGCGCCTGGGTGGCTCAGTTGGTTGGGCAACTGCCTTCAGCTCAGGTCATGATCCTGGAGTTCAGGGATTGAGGCCTGCATCGGGCTCTCTGCTCTGCAGCAGGCCTGCTTCTCCCTCTCTCACTTCCTCTGCTTGTGTTCCCTCTCTAGCTGTGTTTCTCTCTGTGAAATAAATAAATAAAATCTTAAAAAAAAAAAAAGAAAGAAAACATTACCCAATACTTCTTAGAACTCAGACTATTAGGGGTACTCCCAGTGCTCTGATTCAGTACATCTGTGGGGATAGGATCTGAAATTTGAATTTCCAATAGATTTCCCTGGCCAAGGCCCAGACTTAAGAACCACTATCTAGTACATTATAAATGTTTATGCTTTTGCTAATTTTCTCAACCTGGAAGTCCTGCTCAAATGTTTTATCATCTCAACATAGACAGGGTTACTCTTGCAGGTCTGACTGATAAGACTCTACAATACACATGGAAACATTATTTTATTTTTCCTCCTAAAGAGAGAGCTTTTTTTATTTGGGAGTCAAAGTAAAGCTATGGACTTCAATTTTGATCCCTTCATTTAGTATCTATATGCAATTTTGCAGACTGCTTAATCTTTATATTATCTGTTAAGCAGCAATAGTAACATCTATTTTGTATGGCTTCTATGACAAGAAAATGAGATCATACTTACAAACAACTTAGTGGGTTGCTTGGTGCAGTAAATGCCAAAGAAATGTTTGCCCTTGTTGATCTGTATCCTCTTCATGTCATGATTTTCTCATTTGTACAAAGGAGATAGCAAAGAGGTATTTGTGGGATTTGAATAAAGTTGAGTTTTTAAAGTAAGTTTTAAGGTGTGTTTTGCAAAGCAAGGATTAAAGAAGTGCATGCCCATCTGTCTTCCATGAAGGCCCCCAAAGAAAATAGTATCTTTCTCTAATCTAGAACTTCTTAAACATGATTGCTACATTTCTTCCTTTCTTTTTTCCTTATTTGTGAAATATGTTCAACTCAGAGAAAACATCAAGAAGGTGCTGAGGGAAAAGAAGGAACTTTGTTTAGGAGAGATAGAAATTGTAGCTTTAGTCACATCTTTCTCATAACCCTAATAATGTGCTCCAAAAGATTGATTGATTTCTTCTACAATGAAGATGGCAACTCTGTGGTTCTCTCCTTCTTCCAAAAGCAAATGTGTGAATGTTTTGCAAGGACAACATAAAGAAACCACTTTTCTTTTTTCCTTTGTGAACATTTTCAACATCACTGAAATAGATCAGATACGGCTTTCAACTCTCCCTGGTAGTTAAAACCTCAATTAGTAATGAGCTTCAATTAGGGAAGAAAAGTAATGAAACATTGTGCATGTTGTACATGAGATAAATTCAGAATGTTTCAGTTTATCTTTTCTTTGGAGGCACAAAGGTTTATGAAGATTTTTCACAGCTGATTCTATCCATTAACCTTTCTCTTTGTCTGTCTTCTGACACTATTCTAGTTTCTAGGACACAAGTCAAATCCAAGGTGACTGAGAAAATAATGTATTTAACATTAGATGAACAGGTATAGTTAGGAAGAAAATGAAAAGAAAAATAAGATAATTACTGAAATAATTCAGATATAAGAATAAAACTGACATGAAATGGGGAAATTGACAGTAATTTGTGAGTCAGACAACACCTGACTTAATCTTGATTTTATGATAAAAAGTTATATGATTTTGATTTTTTTTCAACCCCTCTGAACCTCTGTTTTCTCATCTAGTAAAAAAAAGAAAAAGAGTGGCCAAGATGTTCCTTTCAGGTCTGAAATTAATTTGTTAATATTTGGCTCACAAATACTTTTGGACATTACTAGGCTAAGGCACCAGCTAGATAACAGGAATTTGGAGATAGTTATATTATTTTTGCTTCAAAGAGCTTTCTATTGGGAAAGCCAACATGTAAAAGAAAGTGATTTGGCAAAAAATTCACCAATTAAAATATGCACAGTGTAATATAGAAAGAAGAAGAGATGATGAATTAGGAAAAGAGTGAGGAATGACTTCACATTTAAGGCAAAATGTAAGCCCCCATGGAACAGAAAAGGAGCGAAGGACTTTTAAACAGAGGAAGCAGCAAGTTCTGGTCCATAGAGCTGGGAAGGGATATCAGTGCTTGAAACGGCAGACTCTCAGTAGGTTTTCAAGAAAATCTATGTATTAAATTCTGAAAAACACAAAGAAAGCCTAAAGGTAGCAAGAATCAAGCCTATAAAGAAAGATACAGGCCTGATCATGAATCCCACTTTCACCAAGCTACATATTTTAAATTTCATCTTATGGTAAATAGGTGGAAATAACCAGAATGGTAAACATGATTGGATTTGGATTTCAAAAGTTCCAGTTGGCAGTTATCTGAAGTCTGTTTTGGAATGGAGTAATATCAGATCAGGTAAAATATTAAAAATTCTTTCAAGCAGAAGTTGAGGGTGTATATTTTAGGATTAGGTATGGCTTCAACAACAAAAATTACTAAATAATCATAGTAAGATAAATGATTTTTTTCTCCTGTTAGATAAGTCTCAAGGTTGTTGGCAGAGGGTCAGAATGGTTCTTCATATGGTCAGGATCACAGGTTTCACCCTGTTATTCCGCCCTGCCTGATGGCCATTCCTGAGGCACCGGCTCAGCTCCAGTGTGGCTATTTGCTCATATTTTAACCAGCAAGAAAAAGAAAAAGTAGGGGAAAAAGCACTCTCCTCTTGAAGATTCTTTCCCATGTGTCTTCCCTAGGAGCTACCAGAAGCTACATGTCTACAAGAAGCTACAAAGAATTCAGGCATATATAGATTTTCTTCTGAAGAGCACAGCTCTGGCTAATATTGAAGATTCCAATACAATGGAGGATAATAAACTTCACTGTCATAAGGTTCAAACAAAGACAAAATGCCAATTGCTGTAGAAATGAGGCAACACGTTGGAGGATTATTTTGAGGCAATGGCTAACAAGACGTGTTAACTTGGAAGTGAAATGTGAGTGCGAGGAATTAATGAGAAGTTTGTTTATGATGCCATCTGGCCTGACTGTGTGGTGAGAGATACTACTAACTGAGTTGAGCTTAGAATGGAGAGCAGGATGGGACAGGTCTGGTTGCATACTTGGTATAAAAAGTACCATAATGTATAGTTGCCATGTAATCATCTAACAAAATAAGAAAAGAAAGGAATTTGAAATGGAGATTAGGAAGAAGATGAACAAGTAGGCATCGTGTATGTTCAAAAAGGAAGGCTCAGAAGAAAGTTTTCACTTCCTCCCACTCAGTACAATAGAATGAGTTATGAGAGCTAATTTATGTTCTTGGCATTATTCCCCAACCTTTTCCCACCTACACAGTTATAATGCATTCTAGTCATTCCATGACACATTTGGAGTTTTGCTCATCATGGTAGCTAGCAAAGGTCTTGGTCATTTTTGGCATCTCTTCATTTTTCTGATTATCATCTGTGAACAATTTTACATCACATTTTTAAAATGTAGGTTCTTCTTTCTCACATCCTATATGTTACTTTGTTTAATGGAAGTTATTAATTTTTAATTAGATTTTCTGCTCAAAACAGATAACATTTTTATTGAAATAAATTTACAAATAAATTAATTTGGTCCTCATTTTGTCCTTTGTTTATTGTATTCTGTGTAACTGAGTGTATGCATGTGTATGTGCATGTGTGTGGCTCTCTTCATGGGATCAACTATAAAATATGCCCTGATTTGTTAGAGGCCTGTCACATTAAAATAAATGGGGTTTAAGTGCACAAATTAGAGAAGCTATTATAGAGCTCATTTACATCAGAGACTTCACAATTATGCTTGTGATACCATGTATTTTTTAATCTACTTTTGAAGTGATATGTACAGGGACTCACCATTGGTCCTTCAAGATGGAAAATAATCAAGACAGCAGATGAGGTTTGGTATGTAGAATCCAGTGTTCTTCATTACATATGACCTTGAATTGCACTGGTGGCACTTGTATGTGTTGTGTGCCCTTCTGTGACTATCCTTGTGTAAAATGACATGGTACCCAACATTTTTAATTTTAGAGGAATAGGAAGTAAAAGGAAAATAGGTATTCTTGTTAATTCTTCTAGGCTCCACAATAGTTACCCTTCTAGATGTATTTCGATTCTGTGTGGTCGCAAACACAAGAAAATTTAGAAACTGTAGGAGGAAAGTTTATAGCAAGGAGAGAGAAAGTAACTTAGAATATAAACCTTGATTAAATTAAAAGTTATGGAAAGATACTTCAACAAACAGAAACTGAAAGGAAGACATGAAATCTCTCTGCAGTGAGTACAATCAAGTATGATCAATTTTATCACAGACTTCCCAGGTTAGAATAGGTTGGCTTTTGATCTTAAAAACAATGACAAATTGTCCTGAGTTTGCCTGTGTATGAGTATGGCTCCCAAATTGTGGTGTGATGGGGATCATCCCATTAAAGTCTTTGTTAGTACCTGGATTGCTATGGCCTACACCCAGAATGTCTAATTCAATGAGACTGACATGGGCCCTGAGAATTTACATTTCTAACAAGTTCCCAGGTGATGCTGATACTGCCGGCCAGGAACTGTGCTGAATAGCACTGCTGTATTCTGAGCCACACATAAGAATGGGCAAAACATAAGCAACAACCCTGAAAGAGTGCTAGTTTGCTTTGTTTATGTGAATACCAATTTAAGATAATATATTATATTTGATGCTGCCTTAACCTTCCTATTAAATTATATAATGAAAAATCTCTCAATAAACTTTTTGATTCTCTGAAAGAGGGCCTCTGGAGAGGTTTCTTTTGAACTTGGATGATATAATTCAAGGTCTATACTGTGATTACAGAAGAAATAAATTAAACACATTATATGCATTAACTGCTAGGTAGGATTTTTAAATCCTAAGCAGTGTTTTAATTTTTTTAAATAAATTAATGTTGCATTTTTAGAGAAGGCTTTAATTTACCTTGTTGGATAAATTTAGAATTTTTTAAAATAATTTTTTGGCTAAAATCTGTAATGCTTCAGTGCAACCCTTTCTGCCTCTGCCTCTTATAATGATGGTTCTTACTCTTTATTATGAAAGAGGATTGTTCATGATAATAGGAGCAGTACTGGAAGGGAATTACGAAGACTCTTATATTTCAGAGAAAGGAGCCTGGCCTATATAAGCCTAAAACATCCCAAGACCTCCTGCCATGCATATCACATTGCATTCTGGAACAGTGCTTTCTGAAGGATAATTAGGATTCCAAGAAGGATAAGGAAAAGTTGAATATTCTAATTTTCTCTTAGCCCTAACTCCCAATACCATAAAAACAAATCAAAGATAATATAAATACCTATGTTCAAACTAGGAAAAGCTTGTGTTTACATGCTTCAAAGTATGCTAGCTTGCTATAACTTAAACCAAATTAGAAGACTCGAGATATTGATATTAAATTCTGTCATTGACTGCATAGTGCCTTGTTGTGCATGAACATATAAATGTCTCCAGTTAGGATAGTTTATGTAAACAGTCTTTTTTTAAAATTAGGGTAGAAAAAATAGGAGTTTAATATGAAGGTCTGGAGTTGCATTCATTTAATATAAAGGAGAGGAAATCAACATGGAGTCCAATTTCTTACCTCAATCTGTTAAAGCTAACAACGTTGAAGAAAAAAGTTTCCATTCATCCAAACAAAATATGTAATGAGCACCATGTTTTCAAAGCTCAAGGATATAAGCTGGAGAGCAAAAACTTCAACATTGTCTCTGGAATTTATATTCTAATGAGTACTGGGGAAATTTTAGGGGATTATTAAAAACAAAGATTATCACAAAGTGTGCCTATAACAGAAATTGGGCAATAGGATAGAAAGTGGTATTCCAGACAGAATGCTACCAATATGTAATCTCTGACAAGACTGGAGCGATAAGATGATAGCAATGCAAAGATCAGGGGACAAGACCTCCAGATACAAGGAAGAACTGATGCAGTGCTCTTAAGTCTTGAGGTTTGGATACTCACAAAAAAGTCTAGGAAGTCTGGACCATAACAAAAAAATACAGCATGAGAGATGGAGTAAGGTGACTTTTAAGCATCAACTCATCCAGAGCATGCTAGGCCACAGAAAAGGTTCAGATTTCATTGGAAATAAAACTGAAATCTATTAGCTTTTTCTTTTAAATGGAATAATGATATGATATGATTTAAGTTGTTTAAAAAAAGTCATTTTGACCACTGCAGGAGGTTTAAAGAAAAATCACACAGCCAAGTGAGGAGGCAGATTTTATAATTTATAAGGTATATTCATCATGATATAGTAGAAAAAGAAAAAAATGTATAAAATGTTTAAAAAATGAAGAGTCTTTCAAAGTAAAATAGTATTAACTGAATTCAGGAAGCCAAAATTCAATTTAGGTAATAGCTTTAGTAATTATCATTACAATATTATGTTTATTGCTTTCCACAACTATCTCCATCAACTTTATGGGTAGAACCTAATTGCAGACTGTTAAGAGAAGAGTGTTCTGGCTACATGTAAATGAATTCTTAACCTTAACAATCCCTATATAAGCAACAGCTAGTGCAAAGTCTTACCTTTATACAGATGTTGACTATTTTTTTTACTATTTTCACAATTGATAATGACATCTTTCATAGTAGGTACAATGAGCTTTGACCACTAGCAATATTTTTTTTCCAATATGAATAACTGATTATTTAAGAACTCCTTAGATGATTGATGGTCAATAAGCCAACCTCAGCTAAAATAATGTGTAATATTTAATGATCCTCAGCAACATTTCACTAAAATTCTAAAATGAAATAAAGACCTCTATTATGAAGTTGGTTCAGGCCTTGTCTATTCTAAACTCTTCAATGAGAAATGATGGTGATACAGTGTTCTCACAATGTATCTTAGAACCAGGAATAAAAGTGCTTCCTAAACAAGAATGAGTTATGGGATTTAATTCCAGCTCTGGCAATGATTCATTGGATAACCTTGGGAAAGTTACTCCAACACTCTCCTATGGTTTCCTAGTTGTAAATGGGGATGTGAACCATTTGCCACTGAACTCCTAAGCCTGACTTACAGGGTAGTAGTTGCTTACTGAGAATTTTAAAATGGAATCATAAACTTTGTGATAAGCTAGATTGTCTGTTATAAAAACAACTAAACAACTGAAATATGGAGGGTGACTGAAAATGTCTTAACAAGATTTTATGTTCCAGGTACTAGATTAGGAGCAGGATAGCAAAAATGATCTCAAGGACATCATTTTCAAGCCAAAGAGATAGACGCACATGAAAAGTAGATTTATTAACATAGTATATAGCAATAACTGCGACCACTAGAACATAAGAACCATGAGAGAGAAGAACTCCTCTGTCTTAAAAGACAACTCTGACTTTCCCTGTAGAGAATAGTTTGTAGGTAAATATAATGGAGCAATGAGACCTGTTATGACACTGTTACAGTGATCTAGACAAGAAACCTTGGCAGTTCATATGAAGACCAGTGAGGCTGGGAAAAGTGTTCAGATTTGGCATTTATATTTGACACATACCTTGAAGTTAGAGTGAGTAGGATCTGCTATGGATTAGATGTGAGCTCCCCAGAGAAGGAGGTGTCACATAGATGCCTAGGTTGATGGCTCGAGCAACTGTATAAATAAGATGCCATTTGGAGAGGATCAGATGTGGGGGGGGGTGAGGAGATAAAATAAACAAAAGATCAACCATGGAAATAAAGTTATTGAGAAGCTTTTGAAAATCAAACTGAAGGGTCACCTGGGTGGCTCTGCCTTTAGCTCTGGTCATGATCCCAGGATTGAGCCCCACATCGGGGTCCCTGCTCTGTAGGAAGCCTGCTTCTCCCTCTCTCACTCCCTCTGCTTGTGTTCCCTCTCTAGCCACGTTTCTCTCTGTCAAATAAATAAAATCTTTAAGTAAGTAAATAAATAGATAATAAAAAATAGAAAATAAAACTGAAGATTTGGAACATACAAGTCTAAGATTCTATGCTAAGGTCAGGGCTGGAGATGTAAACTTCATAATGATGGTCATAGAGCTGGCATTTAAAGTCTCGGAACAGGATGAAGTTGCTATAAAGGAGTTTAGGAAACATCAGGAGGAGGAAAATATAATAAAAGTATCTCCATGGTCAATAGGGAAGAAGGAAATCAGCTGGAGAGTTGTGTCCTGGAATCTCAGTATTGATAAATACTCCAGGAAAGCAGTGCAGGTTGGGATTAGACAAGGGAGAAAGATTGTCTTATTTTTTTCCCAGAAACTCTTTCTTGATGGGAGTGAAGATATCAAAAACAAAAACAAAACAAAACAAAACCAAACCAAAACAAAACAAAACCCATAAAACTCTGTGGACAAAAAAATGAGAGAAGAAACAAGAGCAGCAAAACTGTAAGAGCTGGAAAGCAGCTGAATGAGAGGAGACCTAGAACACCAGAAAGAAAGACCTCCCATACTGAAAAAACTAAAATCCATTCAAGCAATAAAGAAGACCAGAAGCAATCTGTACCACAGAATTCCAAAAATGCTCAGGAATTATAGCTAACAGGTGGTGTGAGAAAATGGCTGGCTGGTACAGAAAATAGGTAATGGATTAAAGAATCAATAGCCATGATATTCCAGGACACTGAGTGAAAAGATCATGTGACAATGACAAAAATAGGAAGTCAAGAATCCAAAGAACACCATAGCTCTTAAGAGGTAACTATCAAATTCGGTGGAGCAGGCTTTAGAAAATCTGAGAAAACTGATTTTCAACCTAAAATTTTTTACCTGGGAAGTCCAACCTAGAATCCAGTCAAACTACAACTGAGTAAGTTAAGTATATTGTAGAACCACTTGCCTGATAGGAAATAAAGGGAAACATTGTAAAGATAATATTATATGCAATTGTGGGAGCTATTGAGAAATTTATGGAGGGTTATTGTTTTCATGTCTGATGGTGGGCCTGACGTTTCTGTAGGTCAGCAGGACCAGCAAATAGGATGAAAATCTGGAAATGAACCAGAAGATAATAAAGGAGAAACTGGAATGCTTGCTATCTCTCCAATTTTGATGTAAGTGGCTTGCAAAAGATGTCAGTAGCATTACCTCACAGCTGCAGGTGCTTCTGGACCAGGATTCTGAGAAGCCAAGGCAGAGCTGGAGGAGTTGGAGGAGCTTCAGGCCTGGTTGCTACTCTGCATGAGCAAGATGAGCCAGGAGATGAATGACTAGAGGTGAGGGCTACAGTGATGCCTGACCCTAGACTGGCTATAGAATAGCTGCTGCTTCAGTATCATTCCCAAATCTCACCCACATTTTTCCTCTGGCCAAATCTAACCTGGAAAATGAGGGACAGAAATTGTGTATATGTTGTTCCAAAGTAGCCAAGTTATCCCCATTAGAAGCCATCACAAAGGGTATACTGCAGGCATTGTCAGAAATTCGGACATTAGGGATGCCTGGGTGGCTCAGTCGTTAAGCAGCTGCCTTTGGCTCAGGTCATGATCCAGGAGTCCCCGGATCATGCCCCACATAAGGCTTCCTGCTCAGCAGGAGGCCTGCTTCTCCCTCTCTCACTCTCCCTGCTTGTGTTCCCTCTCTTGCTGTGTTTCTCTCTGTCAAATAAATAAATAATATCTTTAAAAAAAAATTCAGACATTAAACAATCATCACCTATGAATCCTATTTCCAGAAACTTCTGGAGAATATACTTCAGTTGAAAATATAAAACAACAGGGCACCTGGGTGGCCCAGTGGTTTAAGTCTCTGCCTTCGGCTCAGGTTATGATCTCAGGTTCCTGGGATCGAGGCCCGCATCGGGCTCTCTGCTCAGCAGGGATCCTGCTTCCTCCTCTCTCTATGCCAGCCTCTCTGCCTACTTGTGATCTCTCTCTCCATCAAATAAATAAATAAAATCTTAAAAGAAAAAATAAAAAGGACAGTATAAACCAACATAAAAGCATCCTCCTATATTTTTCTCCAGCTACACTGAGGCGTGGAGGAATGGAGAGGCAAAAATGGATTTAACTGGGACATAGGTTTACGACAAAATATGTAGGGATAAAAGAATGATGAATAAGTAAGGCTGAAAACAATGAAGTTATTGCAACAGTGGATCATCCAACCCACACTGTTAGGGAGGTAGTTTTACACAGTAAAACTGTGGTAGATGAAAGTCCTGGTGGGTATAGGAGTTATTGGTTCTGTAGAGTGAGTAAAAAGGAGAGAATGTGGAGGGAGATGGACATATTTTAAAAGTGGGGGTCTATGTTGATTTATAATGGTAAGTTCTAGGGCTTTGACACTGTAGCTGAAATTGAGATAGAGGACTGAGGCATTAGAAATATGGAGGTCTAAGACAGAGAAGTCAGAGAGCTGGATGAATCACACGAGTGATATTAAAATAATTTGGGGCACCTGGGTGGCTCAGTCAGATGAGCATCCGACTCTTGAGTTTGGCTCAGGTCATGATCAGGGGTCCTGGGATCAAGCCCTATATCAGGCCCCATGCTCAGGAGGAGTCTGCTTCTTTCCCTCTCTCTCTTCCTCTCCTTTTACCTCTCCCCTTGCTCCGTCAATACAAATAAATAAATCTTTTTTAAAAACAACCAAAAATATGACAAGAGTTAGTTGTGGCTAGTGAGAGAGAAAACCATGTATGAAATATGATGTGGAAAGAAAACAGCAACATATTAACAGGACTACAGGGGAAATGGTGTTTTCAGGGAGTATGCAGATTTCTGAGAGAACAAAAATAAAAAGTAAGTTCAGAGAAAATTTGAGGACACGGAAGTTTTTCCAAAACACAGATTCATTTCCAACAAGCAATGGAAAATGAACAGAGCTGAGTCAAGCTAGAGCCATAAGGAACCAAGGATGGCCAATGATGAAGGCTGACATTGGAGGCCTGGCTTTCCTGAGATGTGAGATACAATGGGATTTTTCCTTTGAGCTTCTTAGTGGAAGGAAGATGCTCAGTTCCCATTGCAGCCTATTCTTGGTCCCGGAGTCTTGGGCAGGTGTTCAGAATAAGAAGAGAGCTATTGGAAGGGGCCAAGTAGTAGTCTAGCTGGGAGCATGAGGACTCCTGTAGACCCCACTTTCAGTCCTAATCAATATGGAGGATGGCTTTCTGTTTAATTACATTCCTTCTGGAAAACAAAATCTAGTAGCTTCTTATACAGAATGAAGGGAAAAGAGAAAATGAAGAAAAAAACAAGAATAAGTTTAAAAATCACAAAACATCTAGAGTGGTTTACGAACATTCACAACATTCACCACACTGATAAGATACAACGAACTTTATTAAGATGTGGTCTTACTGACTTCTGGTTCAATTATCAGTACCCTTCTGGCTAAATGGATTCTTGAAGTGTTCTGAATGATACAATTACACTGATATGAGAAAGGGTTAAACATCACTTGGCAAATGTAAAATCTTTCAAGACTTCTTCAGAGGAAACATCTATAAACACTGAAATTATCTTGAAATGACTTACTTACAGGTATTATTTTCAAAGAACACGATTATTATACAGCGATGTGCTGGCAGAGAACCACACACCACCTGTTTTCCTCTCCTGACAAACAGGAACAAAAATACTGGTGCTCGTTTGCAATTAACCACTTTGATCTACTTCTGGCATTGCGTTTTCTCCATCATTTTTGTATTATAATACATGTAGCACCTCTGAATTGAAGGCATTCAACTAAAGAAAAGAACATAAACACTCATATACAGAGAGACCATAGCAAATTAGAGCAAATCAGCAGCAAATAGTAAGAGGCTGCTTTAGAGCATCAAAATACAACTTAGCTTAAATCTGTTCAACTTAATTTCTTTTATATGACAGTTTAACTCACACTTTCTTTGGTCTTAATCTCTAAATAATATTAAGTGATTCTGCTCATCACTAGCTGATGCCACTGATGAATAACATGAGAACAAGTTGATAGGTAAACATAATTAATAATCACATGTATTATCTTTGTGAACTAAGAGGAAAATAAGATTTGGGGAAAAAATCAGAAATGAATCATTGTGTCAAAGCAAGGGTAGAGACAAAGTGACATTGGGGTAAAAATCTCTCATGTTAACTAAAATCAGGTATACTTGGATAAAGTAAATGAAGTCAGGAAATGAGAAACTTATTATTCTATAATAATGTTCTAGAATGCATTTCCATAATAATCAGATATTATAAGTCATCTGAAATCTGGCCTTTCCAATTCACTTTGCTATTATGAAGAATAAAAAGAATTATCTGGATATAAATGTTTTTAAAATTATTGCCACTGAAAATACATAAACATATAATATGTATTTGTGTGTGTGCGTATGTATAGTATAGTACATATCTTATAAGATGCTAAAGGTGCTATACACACACATAAGAAAGAGAGAGAGAATTTTATTATAATAGAAACAAAAACAAGAAAACCCATCACATAAGAAATGTTTGCTGATTCACAACTCTGGGATCTCCCCAGGGTACATCTAAAATTGGCCCAGGTACACAGAAGGCAAGGAGAGACCCACGAGAGAGGGAGGCTGCTCCAAGATAGGTGGTGGGTTCAATAGCAAGGTAGCTTACCTATGAGTCTTGTCCTGTCCTGGGAGGCACAAAAACAGTAGCTCTCTGCACAAGCCCCCCACAATCCTAAAATAAAGTTTATAAAGAGCCCTCACCAGGGTTCATCCATGGATCTTATTCAGGTGGTCTCAGCAATACCTTACTCCCTCCATGCTATGTCCTTGAAATGGCTCTCACTGTGGAGATGATGGACAGAATGTACATTCCAAGGACAGGAGAGGAGGTGAGGAACCTCTGGTTGTCTGGATTGAGCTTCAGGGTCAACCAGCGCTCCTTTCTTTTCAGTGATCTCCAAAATTGTTTCATTGTGACTCAAATCCACATCCATATATTCACTCCCCCAAAAAAGTGTCCTTTTCTTTTTTTTTTTTTTAAACCATGAACCCTGTCATGACTTCGGGAGAATTTGAAGACTGATACCGGTTTCATAAACTCTAGATGCACAAGTTCCTTGCATGTAGTAGGTGCTCAATGAATATCTCTCTTAGTCTTCTCTTAAATATATGTGGCTTTTAAAAATTATTGCAACCTAGTGGGCTGAATGTAGTAATAAAATCTAAATTATCAGTTACATACTTATACAAAAGAATTGATACATATTATCTGACTATATGCAGCTATGTGCACAATAATTGCCTTCTATAAAGCAACCTGGATCTCACACACTTGCAAATCTCATTCCAAAATTGTCCATTGTTTTTTATGATGGACCTAGCACAACAGAAAAAATATGGTGAAAAGCTGACCTGTAAACTCATAATAAAATTGGAAATGAACAGAATCTTTATATGATCAATATGTGAATGGATTGTTAATATTTAACTAGCTCACTGTGAATTTCTTATTAGTTTCTACTCAGCTGATGTGTCTCCTTAACTGTATAGACATAAGATTAATAATGCATTAACCCTAAGACACTGAGAATATGTTTGTGAAAAAAGTAAAAATATGTGTGGTTATTTTCAACATATTCATCTTTAAACAAACGTTAATATCTTAAGTGCATATCTAATGACATCACAAATGTTATTTGGGGACTGTAGTGTGTATCAGCATTAGAAATAGACAGTAAAAGTGTGTCACTTTTATGGTGGGTGAGGAAATGAAGACACAGTCAATGTTAAATGAGTTGTCCATAGTCACAGAAACTGTAATAAGGAGATAGAAAACTAAGACCCTGTTTATCACTGTTCTCACTAAATTTTTCTATAAAATAGATTTTTAAGTCAAATTTATGAGTGCATAGTCTACTATGAATATATAGTCTAACATGAAATAATTCACTGCTGAGTTTTCACCTCATTTTTCAATTCAATTTGCTGCTTTTTATATAATCTGAAAATTTTTAATCTTCAGAATCCTATGAAAATAATTGAGTGAGTATGACTATATCCCAGAGTCATGGCATGGCCCCTGATCTTTGTCCTCTACTTACATTTACATAAGACCTTGTTTAATGTGGCCATAACCATATGCAGAGATCAGTTTGAATGGTTGTACGATAGTAGGCAAGTAGTTCACGTTTCTAAAAATTAAAACTTTCTAAAATTTAAAACTCTACATCTACCCATGATCCAAATATCCAGTTTGAATTTAATTTTTTATTTCATATCAATACACTAGAGGGTCATGATATTAATATTGAGTCCATAATTCAGTAAATCATCTCAATTAAATGGTTAGTAAGTGAGAAATCCTCGAAATCCTCTCAAAAAGAGAGCATTTCTCAACTGATATATGCCAACAACAAATTTATGACTAAATTTTAGAGCCAGGTATGTGAGAACATTTTTTGAAAGGTAGAATAATGTAACTGATGTAATGCAGAGGGAAACAACATAACATGCCATAACAGGAGACATAAATACTGACTGGGGAGGTCAAGGTGTTTCTATACAGGAGGTGTTCCTTAAAGTCAACCATGAAGACCTAAGGGACTAATGGTGTATTAGTAAGTATAGAATGTAAGAAATACTGTTTTTTAAATATTCACTCAATTTAGGGGCTCAGTTGGTTAAGCATCTGCCTTTGGTTCAGGTCATGATCTTAAGGTCCTGAAGTAAGGCCTGTGTCAAGCCCCAAGTCGAGCTCCTACTGAACAAGAAACCTATTTCCCCTCTCCCTCTACCCCCCCTTCCCCTGACCCATGTTCTCTCTCTCTCAAATAAATAAATAAAATCTTTTTTAAAAATTCACTCATTCACTCCACTTTTAGTTAACTTTTACATTTAATTTTTATTTTTAGCAAAGAAAGCATATGCATATAATGCAATAGGCAAATACTACTGCGTGTTTATAATCCCTGAAATTAGTTCACTACCCTATATCCAATCACCTCTGCACCTCACTTAGAGGTAAAAACTTTCAGTTCTTTTAACTGTTAATTCTGCACTTATTATCATATTTCTAAATAGCATACGTATTTTATTTACTGGTTGCAATTTTAGGTAATATTCATTGATGTCTTATGAAAGATGAGGGCAAATTCTCACACTGTCATTTTTGTAAGAGACAAAAAGTATATACATACTAATATGTATATGTACTATACTGTCCCATTCTCTAGTATCACAATTTGGGGATAAAAAAAAATCAATATTTGCATATTTTATTTAGAAATCTAACTGAAATCTGACTGAATAGTTAGCTATGTCCTGACCCTAAGATAACATTCTATGCTCGCTCCTGAGCACTGAGAATCCCACCTTCAAGCTGTGTTCCACTATGGAATTTTCTGTTTTAGGGGATTTTATTTTTCAGGTGATCATGGATAATCTAATTAAACAAATTTATAGTTTCAAAGAAAATTTACAAACATAATCATATTTACTTGCCACAACAGTCGTGAAGATAAGTGAGACAGATGGGAAAATCTGGAGGATTCATTTAGATTTTTCTAGTCTTTGTGGTTCTGTCTCCTTTACTAATTTCAAGTTGAGAAACTGCTCACCAGGGGCGCCTGGGTGGCTCAGTTGGTTAAGCAACTGCCTTCGGCTCAGGTCATGATCCTGGAGACCTGGGATCGAGCCCCACATCGGGCTCCCTGCTCTGCGGGAAGCCTGCTTCTCCCTCTCTCACTCCCCCTGCTTGTGTTCCCTCTCTGGCTGTGTTTC